>JZLH01S0332067.1:5603-17200 GCA_001188425.1 Eucidaris tribuloides | reverse complement strand
GACACACACACACACACACACACACACACACACACACACACACACACACACACAAACACAAACACGCACGCACGCACGCACGCACACACACATAAAGACACACACACTCACATAAACACACACCGGCACGCACATACACAAATACATACACACATACGCACAACAATATCTGTAACGAGGAGATTACAAAATGTAAACATAATTTATTCATAAATGCTTGCATCGCCATGTATCTTTCATAAACGAAGTTATTAAAATTCATAATTAGTCTTTAGGCAAGATGTATCGCCTCAAACCAAAAACATTGTTTTCAATTAAAAAAAGGTTTCTTATTTGCAGCAATGTTGTTCAAGGCGTATATTACCTCCACCCAGATATAAAACGTGTGACTTTTTTTATGAATCATTGACATTTTCATGTTTGAATTATTAGTATTTTTTAAATCAATACCATTTATTCCCTTGCACTAAATAACTTTTAGTAGACCGGGAAATTATAGATATTGCGTAAAGTTTCTTGTTCTACCTAACACTGCTTTATTTTGAATTCTTTATATCTTGTATTTTCTATTTGTGTGTATATTCATAATTTTCGCATTTTACATGATTTGTATTTACAAGTAGTACATTTTGTATTTTGTACAATTAATGATTTGTATTTTGTACACTTCATATTGTGTTTTAGCTGTGCACCCTCCAAAAATAGGTCTTATACTGAATGTACAATCCACCCAATGAGAGGAAAACACAAATTAGCTTCAAATGAACGATTAGTTTTAACTTTCAATTGATTAGGCGAACGTAAAATTACCTTTTTTTTAACCTGCACGTCAAAATTAATGGGGGGGGGGTAAAACCAAAATTACATTCATCAGGGAACTACATGTATATTCTTATTTTCAAACACGTCTATGAGTTCCCCTTTCCCCTCCCCACATCCCACCACCAGCGATATCAGCTTACATACCAAAATTTGATTACTCCAAACTGATTTTGCTGGTGGTTCCAAAACCGTGTACCTCACAAATTTCTCCTATTGTCTGACAAAGTGATTACTATGTTTTCATTTATGATTCCTAACAACAATAAATGATTATTTTTCAGCAGGTTTGTCAGGTTGTAAGTCAACGACGCCTCGCTGATAACTAGAATCCAATCAAAATGTAATTTGGGGGCTGATTTATTCTGTTGGAAATTGTGATTCGATTTGTGCGTAACTCGATACGCGACCACCAGATGCATACGACGGCCTCACCCGGCCGCCGAATCGCATCTTGATGGTGTATCTACGTTCTTTAAGTCACTGTTCGCAAAAGGTGGTTTACCGATATGATCATACGTCATACAGTATGACCGTGTAGTTTTCAGTTTTGGGGTACATGTAAAGTACTAGTGGTGGTGGTGGTTGTAGTAGTGGTGGTAATAGTAGTAGAAGTAGTAGTAGTAGTAGTAGTAGTAGTAGTAGTAGTAGTAGTAGTAGCAGTAGTAGTAGTAGTAGTAGTAGTAGTAGTGATAGTGGTAGGTAGTAGTAGTAGTAGTAGTAGTAGTAGTAGTAGTGATAGTAGTAGTAGTAGTGATAGTAGTAGTAGTAGTAGTAGTAGTGGTAGTAGTAGTAGTAGTAGTAGTAGTAGTAGTAGTAGTAGTAGTAGTAGTAGTAGTAGTAGTAGTAGTAGTAGTAGTAGTGGTAGTAGTAGTAGTAGTAGTAGTAGTAGTAGTGATAGTAGTGGTGGTGGTGGTGGACGTAGAAGTATTAGTAGTTCACTGTAAAAGCCTGTTTAGCAATTAAACTTCAGTGTTTAGAATGTGATAGCAAAGATGTGTTTAGAATGTGTTTAAAAATTGGACACCAATGTTCAGTGATTAAACACACGGTGTTTAGCCTCTGAACACTTTACAAAATGATAGCAAGAGTGTGATTAGAAAAGTGTTTACTCGCTAAACACATTTTTACAGTGCTATAGTGGTACCAGTATAGTAGTAATAATTTTTTTTCCAAATCCAAGGTCCAAAATTTTTCCCGGTCACGCCAGCCTCCGAAAACTTGCACAGCGGGGGGGGGGGGGGGGGGATGACGAAAAATTTTTCCAAGATCCAAGACAAATCAACATTTATTTCATGTTTTCAGGGTTATTTCACGTTTTCAAACACCCCCTTTTTGACGAAAAAAGGCGGGTGATATCGTGAAAAATGGGGTGATTACGGGGGGAAAGGGGATGTTTGGGGTGTTAAACACTTCCCCTTTTGGGCAAAATGGGGGGCTGTTTAAACACCCCAAATCCCCCCTGCGTACGCGTGTGTCAATGACATATGCACTTGTAACATATCATATTATGCACTGAAAAAATGAAATATAATGTGAAATTCGCTTTTACACATAAAATAATACCACAGTGCAATGAGTACATGTATGAAACATCAAAAGGTATTTTTTTCGTAAAAACAATTGCAGCATTTTAATGATATAAAATATGACAGGAAATGCTTAGATAATGAAACATACAAGGTTGCAGAGACCATTACAGAGAGAAACGGAATATATCATAGTCATGATATACAAATGAGAAAAACAATCTTGCTGTAAAAAAAAAAATACACCCTGAAAACTGAAATGCTGTCTCCACAAAAGGGCCACACTTTCTTTTAGCCTATACTGGATCTAACACTATGTTGAATTAATTCTTTATTATATCTTATATTTTCTGTTTGTGTGTATATTCATAATGTTCACATTTTACATGATTTGTATTTACAAGTAGTACATTTTGCATTTTGTACAATTAATGCTTTGTATTTTGTACACTTCATATTGTGTTTTAGCTGTGCACCCTCAAAAAATAGGTCTTATACTGAATGTACAATCCACCCAATGAGAGGAAAACACAAATTAGCTTCAAATGAACGATTAGTTTTAACTTTCAATTGATTAGGCGAACGTAAAATTATTTTTTTTTTAACCTGCACGTCAAAAATTAATGGGGGGGGGGGTAAAACCAAAATTACATTCATCAGGGAACTACATGTATATTCTTATTTTCAAACACGTCTATGAGTTCCCCTTTCCCCTCCCCACATCCCACCACCAGCGATATCAGCTTACATACCAAAATTTGATTACTCCAAACTGATTTTGCTGGTGGTTCCAAAACCGTGTACCTCACAAATTTCTCCTATTGTCTGACAAAGTGATTACTATGTTTTCATTTATGATTCCTAACAACAATAAGTGATTATTTTTCAGCAGGTTTGTCAGGTTGTAAGTCAACGACGCCTCGCTGATAACTAGAATCCAATCAAAATGTAATTTGGGGGCTGATTTATTCGGTTGGAAATTGTGATTCGATTTGTGCGTAACTCGATACGCGACCACCAGATGCATACGACGGCCTCGCCCGGCCGCCGAATCGCATCTTGATGGTGTATCTACGTTCTTTAAGTCACTGTTCGCAAAAGGTGGTTTACCGATATGATCATACGTCATACAGTATGACCGTGTAGTTTTCAGTTTTGGGGTACGTGTATAGTACTAATGGTGGTGGTGGTGGTTGTCGTAGTAGTGGTAGTCGTAGTCGTCGTAGTGGTAGTAGTAGTGGTAGTCGTAGTCGTCGTAGTGGTAGTAGTGGTAGTCGTGGTAGTGGTAGTCGTGGTAGTGGTAGTCGTCGTAGTGGTAGTAGTGGTAGTCGTGGTAGTGGTAGTCGTAGTCGTCGTAGTGGTAGTCGTCGTAGTGGTAGTCGTAGTCGTCGTAGTGGTAGTAGTGGTAGTCGTCGTCGTGGTAGTCGTGGTAGTGGTAGTCGTGGTAGTGGTAGTCGTCGTAGTGGTAGTAGTGGTAGTCGTCGTAGTGGTAGTGGTAGTCGTCGTAGTGGTAGTCGTAGTCGTGGTAGTGGTAGTCGTGGTAGTGGTAGTCGTGGTAGTGGTAGTCGTCGTAGTGGTAGTCGTCGTAGTGGTAGTAGTGGTAGTAGTAGTGGTAGTAGTAGTCGTCGCCGTAGTGGTAGTCGTCGTCGTAGTGGTAGTAGTGGTAGTAGTAGTGGTAGTCGTCGTCGTAGTAGTAGTCGTCGTCGTAGTGGTAGTAGTAGTGGTAGTCGTCGTCGTCGTAGTAGTAGTCGTCGTCGTAGTGGTAGTAGTGGTAGTAGTAGTGGTAGTCGTCGTCGTAGTAGTAGTCGTCGTCGTAGTGGTAGTAGTGGTAGTCGTCGTCGTCGTAGTAGTGGTAGTAGTGGTAGTAGTAGTCGTAGTAGTCGTCGTCGTAGTGGTAGTAGTGGTAGTGGTAGTCGTCGTCGTAGTGGTAGTTACTGTAGTAGTCGTCGTCGTAGTAGTAGTCGTAGTAGTGGTAGTAGTAGTCGTAGTAGTAAGTAGTAGTAGTAGTAGTAGTAGTAGTAGTGGTAGTAGTAGTAGTGGTAGTAGTAGTAGTAATAGTAATAGTAATAGTAGTAGTAGTAGTAATTACTGTAGAAGTAGTAGTAGTAGTAGTAGTAGTAGTAGTAGTAGTAGTAGTAGTAGTAGTGGTAGTAGTAGTAGTAGTAGTAGTAGTAGTGATAGTAGTGGTGGTGGTGGTGGACGTAGAAGTATTAGTAGTTCACTGTAAAAGCCTGTTTAGCAATTAAACTTCAGTGTTTATGATGTGATAGCAAAGATGTGTGTAGAATGTGTTTAAAGATTGGACACCAATGTTCAGTGATTAAACACACGGTGTTTACCCTCTGAACACTTTACAAAGTGATAGCAAGGGTGTGATTAGAATAATTTACTCGCTAAACACAGTTTTACAGTGCTATAGTGGTACCAGTATAGTAATAATAGAAGTTGTAGAAGTTGTAGTAGTAGTGTAAGAAGTAGAAATAGTAGTAGTAGTAGTAGTAGTAGTAGTAGTAGTAGTAGTAGTAGTAGTAGTAGTAGTAGTAGTAGTAGTAGTAGTTGTAGTAGTAGTAGTAGTAGTAGTAGTAGTAGTAGTAGTAGTAGTAGTAGTAGTAGTAGTAGTAGTAGTTATTGTTGTTGTAGTAGATGAAGTACAACATCCATAATTTAATACAATTCATCCATATGGTCGGAGAGAAAGTTTTCGATTTGGATTGTTCTTTCTACATTTATGTTTTGTATTTATGAGGTAAAATGAAAGATCATACATGGTTAATTTATCATCAATGACATAATTATGTACTTGTAACATATCATACTATGCACTGGAAAAAAAAGAAATGTAATGTGACATTCGCTTTTACACATAAAATAATACCACAGTGCAATGAGTACATGTATGAAACATCAAAAGGTATTTTTTTCGTAAAAACAATTGCAGCATTTTAATGATATAAAATATGACAGGAAATGCTTAGATAATGAAACATACAAGGTTGCAGAGACCATTACAGAGAGAAACGGAATATATCATAATCGTGATATACAAGTGAGAAAAACAATCTTGCTGTAAAAAAAAAAAAAAAATACACCTGAACAACTGAAATGCATGTCTCCACAAAAGGGCACACTTTCTTTTAGCCTATACTGGATCTAACACTATGTATATAGATTCAGCTGAATTAAAAGATTGGATATAACATTGAAAGTTGGCATTATCGATTTAAGTAGATACACATCTACAAGGACTCGCTTTTATATGTGGGAATTAACACTCTGTCAGTTTTTACAGTCAAATCTGTCCAATGGGCGTAAAATCCATTTTGAGAAGGTGTCGGGCGGGCGGAACACTATAATTTCTGGAGCCTCGAAGATAGTGTCGTTTCCATTGGTAGAAGGCTGGCCTTCGCAAGGGGCCCGGCCCTCTCACGGGGCCCGCTGCTTCGCTGCCGCGGGACCTGGCTCCCACCCGCAGGGGTTTGGGGGGTGCCCGCGTGAGCGGTCGAGAGCCGCCGGTGTGCGCGGCCTGGCCTTGCTGTGGACCCCACCCTAACGGCAAGTCGAGATAACGAGATTACTAATTCCGCCTTAAGGAACCTATTATTGTTTGCGCTCTGCCGACACATTTTTTTTTTTCTTTTTTAGTTAATGGGCAGTGAATTGAACATATAATTAAATAACCGCCCTCCGTCTTCCCAATTAGAGCACCTTCTACCAGGGTCAAATTTGCAATATGAATTGTTGAGCAGGCAACGCGTTGCTCGTGGGGGGGGGGGGTTGCATCGCCCCTCCAATGAAAATTTGTGGAAAAAACATATCAATTTCCCCCTCCCCACCCCAATAAATTTACACAACTTGAAAAATTCATCATTGCAAATATATGTTCAAAAACATACAATTTGTCAATGTTTATGCGCGCTTTGCTCGCGAAGAAAACCTCTGTATTACAATTTGGCGCCGCCCAAGAACACGCCAAAAATTTCGCGACAATTTTCGCTTGTTCCCCCACCCTTCAATCCGAACTAAATGGACGCCCTGGTAGCCAGCGGGGCGGCAATCATTTTCAAATTGCTGCGGGGGGGGGGACATCACATAATTATGCGGGCACTTGGGAATATTTGCTTATTTGGGATTGGGGTCCAGGGGCTCACGCTCGTAGGGTTCTTAGGCAGCTATTTTGACACTCTTATGACGCAATTTTTTTTTGTAAAATGGACAGTCAATATAATTATAAAACTGTTTTATTTTCCAAATTAGTAGCACTTGCACGTATATTGGTAGCAGCTCATTTTAAACTAATGATAAGTTCTTGTCGTGGGCATCAAGAGGTAAAGCCCCCTAAAGCTCATGACTCTAGCAAGGGGTCGTCACATAGACCATTTTGAAGAGGGGCGTGCGCCTGTGGGCCGTGGGAGTGGGATACCCCCTCCCTACGGCATGGAAACTTGTTGAAAATACGCATAAAAAGGACGTGATGTCTACTGCGTGGTGAATACATAGTTTTAAACGTATACTTTATAAAGATTATTAGGAATTGTAGACAGGTTTTCAAAGAGATATACAGGAAATATCATGAAACTGTAAAATTAGTAGTCATTCTTGCGAGCTAGGGTGATACCCCTTTCCCACGGCCATGGACCCCTTCCACGTCGAACTTGAAAGTATGCAATAGAAAGCACGTGTTCTAGGCATAGTAACATACAATATTATCACTGGTATATTTTAGCAGATTAGGATTGGGTAGTCATACTGCGAGGGAGCCGAATCATGAGCGGGGAGGGTGTGAGAGGGGATACTCCCTCCCACGGCAGGAATTTTGAAAATACGCATCGAAATAGACTGATTACTAGGCCACAGTACAATACATTTTTCACTGTATATTGTTGTTTAGCAAGATTACACTCTTAAAATGTTGCGGCAAACATATCAACAATGGTTTAAAATATTTATCCAACTCTTGGTAATTTTAACCAATCTGGGTAGTTCTCACCCAAAGCACACATTATTTGATTGAAACTAGCCCAGAATTGGATAAAGTTTCAACCAATTGTTGTGTGGACAGTTGTTGCCACATTTTTAAGAGTGTAGGGACTTGGGTAAGTTTCATACTTGCAAGGGGGCGAATCAACCGAGCGGGGGTGTGTGGAAGGGTGATATTCGGCCTCTCCCAGGTTAGGAACTTTGAGAAAAAATATAGGGTTAGTAATACATGGCTAAATACTTTTTACAGAGTTTATATGTTTATTGACAATTTTAGGGATTGTTAGTTAGGTTTTTCTAAAAAGATGTACAGAGCAATTTGCGGAAAAAACTGTAATTGTGTATCTTGCGAGGAGACATATCAAAGAGAGGGGAGGGTGTGGGAGGTGGCATACTCCCTCCCACGGGCAGGAACTTTTTGAAAATACGCATCGAAAAGACGGGTTTCTGGCATGGTTAATAAAAACACATATTTGTAAAATTTGTATATCTTGATTTCTATTCAATATTCAAGTGTTTGTTAGTTACTTCAGTTTTTATTTTAATATATTTTTAACGTAAAAAACTTTTTTAGGGGGGGGGCGGGGGAGGATCACCGGCCTGTGCCTGTACTCGTGGAAGTGGCTTTGTGAAAAATATGAGGGTTATATGTTATTGCTGCAATTTGCGCGCGTGAGCGCGGCCGAAAATTTTGATACTTTCTTGCTTTTGCCCCCCCCCCCGCCCAAAAAAATTTACAAATTGAAAAATTACTTACAACGCTAATGCAAGAAAGAATATGTTTAAAAGTAGCCGCCAAAGCACTAACAAAACAATAAACGTAAACATCATCTATTTTGCATTGCTATGGATGTACGTGTGTTATTTTCGCGCGCGGAGCGCGCCGGAATTTTGACATTATCTAACCGCTGGCAATGAAAAATATTTGAGGGCTCCATTATGTTTTGTCCCCCTTCCCCCAAAACCTGCAAATTGAAAATTATATATGTTTAAAAATACAAGCGTATATAAGCGCTACAAACCAATAATTTCTGCGGCGCGCTTTGCTCGAGCCTACATTGTAATTCGCGCGCGGGAGCGCGCGAAAATTATGACCATTACCACGCCTATATAATATTGGCCAAATTATATTTGCCCCCCCGCCCCCAAAAAAAAAAAAAAGAGAGAGAGAGAAGAAACTGACAAGTTGGAAAATATGTTTAACAAAAAGTACAGTTGCACTTACAAACTGATTTACGATGCTTCCCTTTTTTGAGCACTTCGCAAAAAAATTCCTAATACATGTACATGATTACTGTAAATTTGCGCGCGTGAGCGCGCCGATTTTGAAAAACTTCTTGCTTTTCCCCCCCCCCCCCAAAAAATCGACAAACTTGAAAAATTCTTACAACGAGCTAATGCAAGAATATGTTAAAACTAGCGCAAGGCCACTTACAAACCAATTAAACTATTACACAATATTAAATTTTGGGGCGCTTGGCGCGGAAAAATAGATTTATCCCTATTATGCTGCCAATTTTGCGCGGGAGCGCGCCCGAAAATTTTTACTGTTTTACCAGGCCAATGGAAAATATTGGTGACTATATAGATACGGACAAACTAATTGTAAGCCGTGTGAAGAAAAAACAACCAAAGACTATCAAAATTTTGATAGTTTATGCCACACATGTATTCCGGGCGCTTGCACGCCGAAAAAAATAGTATATCCTATATTTGGAAATTTGCCGCGCGGAGCGCGCCGAAATCTTGACATTTATTACAGGCCAATGAAGATATTGGGACTATTTTGAAACGGAAAAGTGAAGTATAGTGTCGTGAAGAAAAAACAACCACAGACTATTAAATTTTAGATAGTTATGCACACATGTATTCTAAAATTCGTGGGGGGGGGGGACATTTGCTATTGTGTCCCCCACCTTTCAAATTCGTGGGGGGACAGGTCCCCGTCCCCCTAGGATTGCGCCCTGAGTGCAATTCAAACAAAACCTTTGAGAGCTCGGCCTATTCAAAGTTTCTCTGTCCTGAAACACTTTTCCTTCTGACACAAACAAACAACTATATGAAATGGTATATGCACTTAAATTTTGTATAATGAATTATAGTGGAAACATATATAATATGTATAATGACTTTTCTTTAGTTTTTGATTTTGTTTGCACGAAGCACAATGGTGTGAGCGAACGAGTTGTGTGTGTGTGTGTACGTGTGTTGTTGTGTAGTGTATTGTGTGTCATGTGTGTGTGTGTGTGTGTGTGTGTGTGTGTGTATGTGTGGGGTGTGTGTGCTGTTGTGTGTGTGTGTGTGTGTGTGTGTGTGTGTGGATTGTGTGATGTGTGTGTGTGTGTGTTGTAGTTCTTGTATATGGTGATCTTGCGAAACGTGCTACGTGCACACAATCGCCAGTGCTGAACTTAAGGGACTGCCCCCCCCCCCCGCCAAAAAAAACACGTTTCAGAAAAAAAAATCACGAATTGACTCAGTCAACCCAATTTGTGTGGTAACGAAATAATAAGTTTTAACCGGTACTTAAGCGTTTTTAAGGTTTTAAGGTATAATTAGCCGTCAACAGCTCTACGAAACATTTTCAAAATGATCTCGACACAGGCATTTAAAAGTGAGGCTAGTTATAACAGTGCGAAAAAAACAAAACTTCTTCCATTTGCTGAACTCCTCTAACTTTTATATTCGTGTTTATGTCTAGTTCGCACATCATCACAGATCCATCTTCCATTCTGATTTACGCCAAAAATATCAGCGACAGCTCGTATTTATGCTTCGGGTGGCTTTGTGTCTCCTTTCTTTTCATTTCGGGCGATCACTTTTGCTATCTCCTGATACCCGACGACATGGGGACATGGAAGGAGGATTCCATCCGTGTTTCACAGCCAGCAGCGAATCACTTTGGACTAATATTGCACGCCCATTGAGGGACGAGCCAAACCCGGGCTGTTCGTGCTCAGCTATACGGCAACCATAATATCATCGCGATGCGCGGCTGATATATGTTGTTTCGGTGTCTATTCAACTCGGAGAGTGGGAGAACCCGCCAGCGGTGTGTATTCATTACACGCAACGAAAACATAATACTATCGACGTCTCGCTGTTTATGCAGAAAAAACAACATTTATGTGGACATATTTCTTCTGTGATTCGAGAAGAACGTGGAGGCAGAATTGGCAAAGAGCATGGAATGAAAAGATTAAGGCGTTCAAAAATCGGCACGGTTTGATAAAAGTAAAATTGTAAAATCGAACATCCTTTTGTTGGTGGAGATTGCTTCTTTGGTGCTTCATGGACAAAATTTTCCAAAAGTTCTTTGTAACACATATAATGTTACATACAAACGGGAATTGGTCAAAATGACCTTTTATAGGAGCAATACGTGCATTTCTAAAATACATTCGAAATCGACTAATATAACCAAACCATATTATTTCAACCAGTTATTTTTAGCTTTAACGCTCGTACTTTTTTATTGTATTTTTTTCAGATAACATGAATGAATGTGTGATAGCGTCAGCTTGTAAAAAAAAAAGCTTACATTGGAATACTCGAGACGAAGATCATCACTTAAAAATAATATTGTTTACCATTTGCAGGTTGAGAAAGACGTGTAATTGCAACAACAACAAAATCTTTTTCGTTATTCTTAACTTAATTATTGAAGAAGAACTCATCACATAAACACACATAAACGAACACAAATACTCACAACAATCACAACCCCAAAAGAAACGGAAAACAACCCTTTCTTCTGAATTTTCACTACCAACGTAAGATCCAAAGTTGGTAATTTGATATCCCATTGATGATTAAAGTGCATATCGGCTGTATCTTAATGAAATGCCACTAAAAATACATCATACTGTACACATACACCATGCATTTTACACATTAAACTTTTTTAATGTGATTAAGTATTACACATGTAAATATTCTTATTTTGCTGTGATAATATCGAACATGTTTCAATAGGTACTTGTATATTGTTATTTCGTAATATTACGAACAGCTTTTTTTTCTATCGAACAGAGGGAATTAAACTCAACCAATGAACCGTGTGAAAGGAGGGGGGGGGGGATAAAATTGACAATTTCATGTACCAAAAACTTTACTATAATTTTATTTCTGTATGTAACATTCATTTATTTTTCCTTTGAAAATTCTTTTCTCTTTTTGTATTTGTTAAATGTATTTTTTTTTAGTTATCTCACATACCTGTTTTAAATTTATAGTTTCAAATGAAATAAATTGGTCAAATAAGCAGCCGAA
>JZLH01S0332053.1:4155-25616 GCA_001188425.1 Eucidaris tribuloides | reverse complement strand
CGGCTAGCTGGGAATTGGAATTCATAGTGTGCCCGGGAGATGGATGTGAGCACTGTAGACTTGACACAGTGTTTGTGTCCTTCTGGCGGGTACACAATGATAGGTGCCAGTCTAATGTGAACCTGCTTGTGTCTGCCCTTACTGCCTGATGCAACAACATTAAAGCCCAAGTATACTTTTTGTTGATCAGACAACTTTCTCTTCAATCTTTCACAAAGTATCTATTGTCACCCAGACATCAGAAAACATCGTCAAACCTCCTGAAAATGGTTTATAGTGACAAATTATGATGTTTAAATTATAGGAAAACATCTAGCGGTATATACATTAACCTGTGGAAAATGTTGGGGTTCTGCACACCTCCCCCCCCCCCCCCGAC
This sequence comes from Eucidaris tribuloides, assembly GCA_001188425.1. Lineage (NCBI taxonomy): Eukaryota > Metazoa > Echinodermata > Echinoidea > Cidaroida > Cidaridae > Eucidaris > Eucidaris tribuloides. Next base: position 25,237 of record JZLH01S0332053.1, on the reverse strand, counting down.
CATTTTTTTATGTCTCCGCATCCAAGTTGCTGGAGGCATCATGTTTTTTTTTTTTTTAGTAAATCCCCAAAATGGGAAAGTTTCAGTGCATAAATAGATCTACCTTAGAAGTACGTTTGCAAAGAATTTCATTTTTTACCATTTACCAAAACTACACGTGGGCTTTTACTGTCTAAATCAACCTCTTACTATCACATGCAAAGTCTATGGAATTTTGTTGTAATGGTACTGAGAGGAGTATATAATCTTGTGACATGCCAAATTTGCTGTTGACATTTTGGCTCTTACATGTGGTAAAATGAGTCCGTTAGTCTGCAGTAGCTGCACTGCGTACTGTAGCATTAACATAATTGCTATTGCACAGACTGGAAACTCGGGAAGAATTACAATTGCAAGAATGACTCTCAAACTTCATATACAGGGTAGCCCAGAAAGAATGCTACACCTGCGATCGCTAATTTCTTCAACATCATCTGCAGTATGTCAGTAGTTTTTGTTTCAGCGATTAGAACATTCTTTTTCCAACAATATGATACCGTGATCATTGATTTGGAGTAATTTGTTTGGGTCCTGTGGCCATTTTTCCGAGGCAATGTCGTTTCCTAAATTTGCCAGTTTTTTATCAGCGGCGGTCATCGGAACACCGAGATAGTCTCGCGTCTCAGCGTGCCATACCAGACAAACTGCAAAGACAATGGAGATGTAGTTCACATCGTCTCCCTTACAGAACATTCCTGCCCTTTGTCTCGACGGAGCTGATACTATGGCACACCGTAACGCGAAAATATTTCGGTGTTCTGGTGATTGCTGGAGTTTAAAAAATAGCAAATTTAGGAAATTACATTGCCTCAGAAAAATAGCCCTAAGATCCAGACACCTCAATCAAAATTAATGATCATAGTATCATTTTGTTGGAAAAAGAATGTTCTAACCCATGAAATAATCACTTATGACATTTTGTGAATGATTTTGAAGAAATTAACGATCGCATGTGTAGCATTCTTTCTGGGCCACGCTGTATACAGCTTTCTCCTATCCTCAATTCATTTTCAATCTGTTCTCCAACAAATGACTCCATTTTAGAAACATCATATACTGCAAGCATTGTATGTTTCAAACATTATATATTTTAAACATCATTTAGTGTACATATCACATACTGCAAACTTCAACACAGATATTTGTCTCAGCATAAGTTTGTGCCTTTACCACAATGAAGTTTGCAATAATGGATTCATTTACATTTCTATGTAGTAAGTTTTAGAGATCCCTAGCCAAGGCACTCCATCCCCATTACCTCATCCCTTTGGATAGAACATAAAGCTGGAGGTCCTGTGTTGAGACAGAAATACCTCAGCACGTAAAAGAACCCACACACTTTATCGACAGAGAAGGATGAAAACCCTGTGTTGTGTTCACATGATCTAGGGACAGTGATTTTCTGTTTCAAGAATTTGCCTTTTCCGTTTCCAAAAATCTGGAATTCCGTTTCAACTTGTCTGAAAAATGGAAATTCCGTTTTACCATAAACTTTGTATACATGAAGAAAATGACAATTCCATTTACATAAAACTTGAAATAAATTTTTCTCGCTGTTTCTGTGTTTTTGTGTCAATTTTTTCAAATTTTTGTTCTGATTTTTGTGTTTTTTCCTTTCAAAAAGTAAAAATTTGGAGAAAAAAGAGGTTTTCCGTGATTTTCCGTTTGAAAACTCATTTTCCATTTCAAGTTGTAATTTCCGGAAATTCCGTCTGTTTTCCGTTATCGCGGAAAATCACTGTCCCTATATCATATCAACATGCATATCGGTACATGGGGCTGGATGCCCATGGGTAGTAGTGATTAAGTTCGCTTTTCCATTCCCTGTCGTCTATAATAATACGGTAGGCTCTTGTTATAATAAACTCCTTTAGCCCAGGACAATTACTTTGTTGCATCATACTTTTGTAATAACAAGGTTGCAAAAACAATTTAAAAAAAGAGTATGAATAATAAAAAAAATAACTTCTGGACTGGTTAAATTGCTTTGTTATTATGACATTTTGTTATGTCAGTATTCTAACAAGCGACTTCTGTTATACATATGCCATTGCCTGATACCTTTGGTAAAGGACAGCATATTACATGTGTACTTGCATCGTGTATGAAGTTTGAATTCATATACTTGGCTATACTGAAGATTTTGACAGAGAGGGCATGCTGAGAATTTCAAAAATGTGTTACTAACCCACAGCTGTACCAGTCATGGCCTACACACCCCCTCATGCATGTTTCCAAATGAAAGTGTGCAATTTCTAGTTCTATTTGGGCATGATGCATTCAAAATACGGTTTCAAATATGATGATTTCATTTTTTTTGGCAGTGGTGGCAGATATAAATCAAGTGATTTAAATTGAGATTTGATTTTAAACTACTTGATGTAAATCCACAAACCCCTGCTCAAAAATAATAATGTTTTTCCATTTTCATATCTATTTTTTATCAGATATTATCGAAGATTCCGGGAGCGAAGTAAAGACCAATCCCATGATCGTACAAGAACTGTGATGTGGCACCGACTTTGGTTTACTGGCCAGTTGAGCATCATTTATTCAAGATGCAGGAGATTTTTGTGTTGTACATAGTATATTTTATCCTTGGATGTTTTGTATTATTGATGTACTCTCATCTTGTACCAGTGGATAGTACATGTCTGTTTACCCCATTGTCATTCGTTATAAATATTCATTGAAAGGTAAGTAGATTAGATATACCTTTATCTGTCATGAATGTGTTCATTTTTAAAAGGTCTTCGTTTATTTGCTGTAGATTTATAATTCATTTTATTACTACACCTCTACAACATCAAGAAACCTCATTGTTTTTAATTGATACTTGTGAATTTCGTCATTTCATGTCATTTGCTAGAGATTTTCAACTTCCTGTACTTATCTACCTGACTTATAAAAAAAAGATTTATCACTGATGTAGATCAATCTAGATTGTGGAGGCATAGTGCATAAGACAGCAGTTTTTCGGGTGAGAGATCTCTCGTTCGGTTCTCCTCCCGATGTGTCTGTGTCCTTGGGAAAGACACTTTGTCAGCAATACCCCTCCCCACCAAGGAGTACAAATGGGTACCTGAGAGAAAGAATAATCCTTTTGGAGGCAAATTGGCATGAGCGCTTTAGTGACGTCCAGGCTGGTAATACTCCCCACGGAGTGGAGGTGGTGCACACCTACAGGAGCAGGTGTGATATGGTCCAATGATCAGGGAGGGTAAAGTCGAGAGAGGGTGCCGATCCAAGACTTTAAACGCACAACTTTACCTGCATCAATCGTTCAGTCAGCGTTTGATTTAAAGTGAAATTTCAAACCTTTTAGCCCAATTGTCTAAAGTGAATATTTAAAACAAATGACGTGTTTGTGATGTTGTCACTGGCCAGCTAATATTAGTCCTACTATTTGAAACTCATGTCAGCATTATTAATAGTGTCTAGGTCTTTTCATTTTCGTCCTTTGCAGCAAATAAAATGGTGGGATAGTTATTTGTGATCATTTACTCAATTTGAATTTAATTGTAATATAATAATGTTAATAAATTCTTATTACCTTCATTGAATGTGTGTTTTATAAGAACAGTGCAGGTACAAATATGTCATGTAATCTGCAATTTGTGTGTAATGGAATTCAGTTTTACCTTTATTTCAAAGTTTTAGTATTTCTTTACACTAATGTTATTGCAGTTATTAAACAGTGCAGTGTGCAAATTAGCTCCTGAGATAAATTTAAACAGAATTTACAATAGAATAATTCCATGTGTTATATAGCCAACAAACAAGTCGTCTATGTCATTTGTAACAAGTTCAGCTGATAAAAAAATGGGTCGCATTAGTAGATAAACGACTATTCATAACAAAGTAAACCAAATTACAAACCAAACACATTGCATTTATTATCAAACAACATTGTTAGTCAAGTTGTGTACATTGAAACAAGTAACATATATTCTTAAGCCCCATTTTCATATCATTTTTCAATATGTGACTTTAATTAAACTCAAGGACATACAGTTTATGTGAATTCAACAGATTGGTATATCTGTGTTTCTATTTGGGTAGCTATTTAAATGTCCAATTCTGCAATTGCCAAGAAAGATGTTGTTTTATTGATGTGTTAGATAGAATGTGCCAATTAGGGCCTGCATATGTTGCACATATGAAAAGGCAAGTGTCTTGAGGTACTATTATAGGGGAATGAGTGAAAGAGTTTTACTAAGCTAAAAGATCATTACCGGTATTTTCTTCTGTTGTGATGTAATGTTGTTAAATTTTTTTCAGTGAAGAAATCTTTCTCTCCTTGATTATTTGCAGTAACAAGGACCACAATCTAAGTTAACCCCACTCCATCCCACCCTATGTATTACAAAGGATAGAAGGTCAAAAACTTGAGTACTATGCAAGCATTTGGTTGTTCTAGATGTATTCACAATATTGTACTTTCAGAGCGGTGCAGCTACATTGGTCAGGTTTCTTAAGATATTTTTGTAGGTTAACCTGTCATAGTGCATGTTATGTTATTTTACAGCATATTGCAAAAAAAAAATGAAAGAGATGGATTAAACAATTATAAGTAAAATGAGAAATAAATGATGTGATTCTCACCTGCAATACGCCTGTCACGACTCTGCTCACACAAGTCCAATGTTTGACCGGAGGCAACTTTGTCAGTTTCCTAAGCAAATGCGGCTATTACCATTGCGAGTACATGGCATTAGTGGCTTTTGTACAGTATTACAGTACATTATGTTTGATCAAAGACAAATCGTTGGCTTTGTAAACAAATGTCGCTATTACTATTGCTAATAGTGGCCTTTGTACAGTAAGCCAATACATTTAGATTGAGATTGAGGCTGATGGAGTGTAGGAAATAATATCCTGAAGACTATTGAAGTTTGACTGCTGGTCATAACATCTTTCAGGAGCACAAAGTACCGTATACTGAAATTCATGATAAAATTCCTCACTGCATAAACTTGGTAATATTGTAATGCTGCTAAAACATAAATATTGGTATTCAATTTGTTAAAAATCCAGTCACTGGTAATGAATCACTTTGTCCATTTACTTTCATTTTGTTGCAGAACTTATCTTTAGTTCTTTCTTTCGAGAATTTATTGTACGATGTGTAAGTTTAGCAGTATTTATACAGGGTTGGACAGATTTATTATACTCTAGACATAAGATATTTATTTTTTCAATCGCATTATGGTAAAGTTATACATGCAAGTAATATGTCCATGTACCATTATAATTCTTACGTGATAAAATGCATGCTGAAAAATATGCTGTATGAATTATCAAGAAAACCATGATGTTGATCCGACTATAACTTATGAGAGGATATATCATTTGTTTTCATGTGTGGATAAATTTTCTGTCTATTTTGTTTTCACTAACACCAGAGTGCGATTTATGGTACCTCTGTTAAATTCATAATTGATTTTTAAGAATTGACAGTGTTATGATACATAGTTTGCCTTCCTGTTATCACTTCTATTTCGTGCTGTGAAATGCTTTCAGACAGTAACTATGTGTGTCATGTACATGTTATTATCTTACCTCATTAATTTTTCCCTTTTCATCCCTCCCCAAAAGAACAAATATCTAAAATGTGATTTGGAATTGGACATGTATGATTTTGCCACGGAATTCAATGCGTCTTTCATTTTAAAAGATTACTGCATGAAATAATACAAAAGGATCAAAATATCCCTGTATCCCTATCCGTAGTGTTATGTTATATCAGTGTTATTACCAGTGTGTATTATAATCGTATATAATGGAATATATATTAAATGTCCAAGGAATGTTCATTATTTACAAGTTTTGTTTGTACTGTTTTAATACGATACACAATTTCATTCTTTTATACATTTGTCAATTATGGAATATTGATGTACCATATAATAATGTGTTCAAAACTTACAATTAGGATGTACAGAAAGGATTAGTATGTGAATAAATCTGTGAAGAGGGTGTAGATTGTGAGTTATGTAGGACCACGGGTGTCATTTATAGGAATATCAAATGTGTGAACATTAAAGGGCAGTGACATGATTGGGAGAAATAAAAAAATACCCGTAGAACCAAACTGGTTGAAAGATATACCAGTATATACACTAGCTGGAGTGTATCTTCTTGCTGGAAGGATTCCCTTGCATTTGTTTACTTAAGGAGAATCAAGCATTAACATACCAGTACTGAATTACTTGCATGCCCCGAGAGAAATTAATCCCATACAAAACTAGACAAGTTTTCCTGTCTTAAGACATACTAATGGTAGTTCGTTTAAAATGAGTCAGTTTTTGACTACAACATTTTCATAGTAGAATCCTTGGATAGTTTGCTTGATTCTAGAATAGTTTTCCCCAAGTTGAGGACTACCCCCAATCATGTCATTTACCTTTAAATGAGATAATCCTATCCATGTGTTTTTACAGTGCAGCCAATAAAATTAGACCACATAAGTACCAATATTGTCATGTCACATATATCAGCCATTCTTCTACACAACCATTTGTCTGTGTGGAGTTCTGTAACCAATTCTGTGTTGAGCCTTCAGATGTTTGGAATTTATTCATTTTTGTTGTTGTTATTATTGCTATTGTTAGGGGTTTTTTTGGGGGGGGGGGACTGCCTTTTTTATGTGGGATGTTCAAAATGGCAACACTTATTTACAAATTATGTAAGAGTGCCTGACTGATATTTATTGAATAACATCATGTACGTCTCTTGTGGTATCTTCATTTCTGTGTTCACAAAAATATGTATACTTAACATCAAACATGTTTCCATGGTTGCAATCTGTGATATGTGGTAACAATCATTCATGGTTTTTGTACTTCAGTCGTAGTTGTGGTGGCACTGACATTTTTTTCGAGAACTTGTGCATCAGTTTTACTTTGTGACTACATTAAGATAGAAGTGTGGAAAAACTGAAGTCTAGTGGATGGGACACAGTTGTGTCGCCAACGCCTGTCAGTGTTGTAGTCGAATCTGGACTCATGTCCAAGTTGTAATGGATTTCGACTTGGAATCAGCATCAAGTCCCAGTGAAATAAGAATGGCAAGATTTTATTTTAACTGTCGGACTAGGAAACATCCGCTGTTACTTATCGCCAAGGACAAGTTTGGAATCTATCGGTAGGAGATTTCATCCCGCCCGTCGTAAATTTCACAACATAGCTGATCACATGCTCACAGAATTGTCATAACTACTGGAGAATAGTCTAGAAAAAATTAATTCCATATATCTTTGTTCTTACTAATTTGTATGTTCATATTATGGAGGCACCTGTGTGCAATAAACGGTGCATACTGTCTATTAGAGAAAAAAAGTCTATTGTGTTGTGTGTCCTTTGTCTTGAGTGGAAGCACTCTCTCTCTCTTCAAGGAGTACCAGGCATCCTGTATTGTATGAGAATTGTCCCATATTGAGGCCATTTGTCCTTTTGAACCTCCTTGCTACATGTATTTGTCGTGTATTTCCAGTTTTGGAATAAAACCCATTAAATCTATATTACCTGGGCTATTTTAGACAAGGTTTTACTGGGGGGGGGCAATTTGACCCCTCCCTCTTTCAGATCTTGGCCGCAGATTACACGATCGCCGCGAAAATTTGCATGCGCATTGAGCCGGATGTAAACTACAAGACTATACATGAAAAATTTTCAAAAAATTGATTTTTTATATTTTTTTAGTAATTATGCAAATAAGTATGAAATTATGTTTTCGTCTATAACTCACTCACATATAGTGCAGCCAAGAATTCTTTTCGACACCATTACACCATTCGCTTTTTGATAGACAAAGATAACTGACTGTCCTGGGGAATTACTTATCAAAAATGACATTTTCTACATGTACTGAGGTCAGTGGAGCCAGACATAGACAAGCCGGTACAGAGTGACTGAAGCTTTTGGTCTAGCTTATAGAGGGTTTGGCAAATGGTGTAATGGTGTCGAAAAGAATTCTTGGCTGCACTATATGTGAGTGAGTTATAGACGAAAACATAATTTCATACTTATTTGCATAATTAATTACTAAAAAAATATAAAAAATCAATTTTTTGAAAATTTTAGTAGAATGCTAATGTTTGGTGAAAATAATTATTTGACATTTCTAACAATTATTTGCAAAAAAATTTGCTTAATCAGAATTAATTTCTTATGTATTTCATTGTTTTGTGAATTCCTTATATTTGTCCTTGTTTTTTCAACCTTTTGTTTTTTATTGTTTTTTCAATGAACTTTGTCGAGGACACTTTTGCGATCATTAACAGCATAAAATTAATCCATTTCAACCAGTAAAATAAAAAATCATATATTTATGATTTTTGGCTGAAAAGACAATATGCATCGATTTTGAGCAATATTTGGGCTGTCATGCATGTATAGAGAGTTGCGCAGCGTCATAACAGTATGACCGATTTTCGCGAAAATGGTCTCAAAAGATGCACAAGACTTGAAAATAAAAAGTCAGCAAGCAATGTGGTAAAAAAATTTTGCGTTTCGGAGTAGTCGCGAAATTCGTCGAGGGGGGTCAATTTGCCCCCCCCCCCAGTTAATATAGGGTTAAATTACTCTCCTTTTTCCTGAATGGACTGAAAGGGGTTTTTTTGTAATATTGTAAATTTCATGCAAATAAAGATCCAAAAATTGCCTCTCTATACACCAGAGAATGTTCAATATTCAGAGCTCTAAAGGTAGTGGATCTCATTTGCAAACATCCCCGCAGAGCAGGAAAAGATAACCCATGCCCTTAGGCTATTGATGAAGGGCATGTCTGTGAAATCTGGGGGTCAGTGATTGCCTAGAATTTGCAAAATGCAAAAGAAAAACAACAGCCGTTTAACGTACGTTGTATGGTAGGAATTTTTTTCTCGTGAGAAAAAAAATTCAAATATGAGTCTAACGGTCACTATAATTCAACTAAAACTGAGTTTCTAGCTCCTACATTGTATATTTTGCTTAGGGTTCCGAGATGGCATTTTCTTCTAAATGCTATTTCATTTACACAATGTTAATTTTTAGGCATGCAAAAGAGATCCCCTGCCTTAAAAGTTGATCTACAAGCTATTTTTCAAAAAGATTTGACATCTCGAAAGATGAGTCTTAACCCTTACTGTACTGGGCTATTTGGCTCCATGAAAATACTGGGGGGGGGGGAGGCCTCGGAGGTACCCCCCCCCCCCCTTATGATCTCGGCCGTCGACCGCTCGATCGCGACGAAAATCGGCACGCACGTCGCCTGCCACGTACTCTACAAAATTGTATTGTTATTTTTTACAAAAATAATGTTTGATTAATTATGCTAATTTATGCGTGATTTTTATAGCTTCATCCGGCCGAAGGCCCGATGAGCTTATGCCATTGGCCGTGCAGTCCGTCGTCCGGTCCTTCTGTCCGTCCTTCCGTCCGTCCTTCCGTCCGTCCGCCACAGTTTGAAAATGCTTCTTCTTCGTCATTTCTCAGAGATGATTCTGATTGTTTCATATGATAGGCTATGTGAGGGGATTTAACTTCTACACAAAATCATGACATTCATTTATATATTATTAATTTATGCAATTTATGCAATCACAAAAACATGCTTCTCCACTTCATCAACGATTTGAGGGGGTTTTGATGGCTTATTTGGTTAGGGTGAGTTATGCCACATTAACTTGTACACAGATTTTTGAAAATTATACTCCATTAATTAATTTATTGGTAATTTATGCAAATTTTTTTCTAAAAATAACAAAAATGCTTCTTCTCACATTTTGCTTTGACGTTTTCATTCTGTTTGTTTGATCTGATAGAGGCTACGGTGGGGGCTCAAGACTCTACACAAAAATTTTGAAATTAATCAATTATGCAAATTATAATTAATCAATTATGGCAATTTATGCAAATCTTTTCGAAATCACAAAAAAGCTTCTTCTCCTTCATTTCATCAACCGATTTGGATTGTGATTTGCTTTATTTGGTAGGGCTGAGTTATGCCACATTAAACTTGTACACTCAGGAATTTTGAAATTATATTCCATAAGTATTATCGTAATTTTATGCAAAAATTCTAATCCAAAAATAACAAAAATTGGCTTCTTCTCCCACGTTTCATTGACCGATTTTATTCTGTTTGTGTATCTGATAGGGCTAGTGGGCTTCAAGACTTCTTACACGCAAAATTTTGAAATTAATTCAATTATGCAAATTAAAATTAATCATGGGCAAATTTTATGCAAACTTTTATTCAAAATCACAAATAAAATCACCAAAAATGCTTCTTTCTCATTCATTTCTAACCAATTTTGATTTTAGTTTGTTGAAACTCGGTAGAGCTAAGCTTGGCTACACCTAACCTCTACCCAGAATTTTTTAACTGTTGGTCCATTAATTAATTATCGTAATTTCATGCAGATTTTATTCCAAAATAACAAATTTATTTCAGTTTTATTCATATCAAGTACTTTTAATTTTGGTTCCACTTCAAATGTGTTTTTTTCACAACAAAAATCAGTATGGGCCCCGGAAGGATGGGGGATGCAATCATATATAATTATGTAGTTTTATTATTATTATTTTTTTTCTTTCATGTCCCTCCGACAGGCATGAAACTAATATTTTTCTCACTCTAACTTTTTTATATTCATGTTCCTTCCAGGACATCAAATATTAATTTTTTGACCAGTATAAAATTGTACCACATGAAATTTCGGATATATGATGTTGCGAGGTGCCGGATGAGCACTACGTCATTGACGTTTTCTAGTTGAGTAAAATCAGTCTTTTTGCTCTAAATCATTAAATAAAGCTCCAAATGTGCTTATTTTTGGTCTGGATACTCTTTGTAGTGTTTTTAGCAAATGTACCACCAAAAATTTACGATATCTAAACTTATTCCTTATGTATTTTATTGTTTTTTCAATTTCTTATGTATTTCTTTGTTTTTTCGACCTTTTGTTTTTCATTGTTTTTTCGAGGAAATTTGTCGGCGACACTGTTGCGATCATAGATAGCATAAAATCAATCAAATTGAATGAGTATTAGCAAAAATATTCATACATTTATGATTTTTGGCTGAAAACACAATTTGTATTGAAATTGTACATGAATTAACGTTTTTGAGCAATTTTTGGTGCGACATGCACATACAAAATTATGCGTAACTCCGGAACCACGTACCCGGACATCACGAAAATGGTCTTAAACGATGCGGGAGATTCGAAGGAAAAAAGTGACGAAACGTCGTGGCGAGAGCTTTTCGCGTTGCGGGTATATCGCGCGAAACGTCGAGGGGGGGGGGGGCCTCCCAGGCCCCCCTGCCCCAGTGCAGTTAGGGTTAAAGCGCAAACTGGACCAGAAAATTCCGTAAAGTTCAGTTGTGAGCAGGGAATGCCAGGGGGAGGGGTAGAAACATTTTACTGACAAACACAATGACTACACAAACTAATGCAGATGTTATATACATGTACATACAAACAGACACTTGACAAACACGTACACAAGTGCATATTCAGTTACACACATCAATACATGTATTGCCATGTATGAGAGAGAGAGAGAGAGAGAGAGAGTGTGTGTGTGTGTGTGTGTGTGTGTGTGTGTGTGTGTGTGTGTGTGTGTGTGTGTGTGTGTGTGTGTGTGTGTGTGTGTGTGTGTGTGTGTGTGTGTGTGTATGTTTGTGGTTGTGTGGTGTTAGGTGTGTTGTTTGTGGATTGTGTGTGGTGATTGAGTGGTTCTTGTGTTGTGTGTTGTGTGTGGTGTTGTGTGTGTGGTGTGTGTTTGTGTGTGTGTGGTAATCGCGCGCGAGAGCTTACCGTGACGTGTGATTATTTACTGTAAACATACCGCGGACGTACCGTTCCAGTCCATTTGTTTAGGCATCGTTGTTGTAATTGAGGTGCCACCCGGATTACAACCAGCAGAAGGTCTGGGGTATACGAGAACGTCCCGCATTTGGAGGTTGTTACTGTATATTATACTCCGCAGTTGCAGACGAGTTTTGTCCTGCATTTAATAGTAAAAAATGCTGTTCGTGCGTCCTCCGCTGCGGAATTTGTTGTCTCATCGGTATTACCGTTACACTAAACACACCACATATCACTCCAACATAAAAAATTTACGTTCTCGTACACTAATGGTGTGTGTGGTGTGGTGTGGTGTTGTTGTGTGTGCTGTGTGTTTGGTGTTGTGTTTGTGTGTGTGTGTGGTTTGTGAGTGTTTGTGTGGTCGTGATGTGTGGTGTCGTGTGTTGTGTGTGTGGTGTGCTGTGTGTGTGTAGGTGTGTAGTTGTGTGGTTTGTCGAATGTGTGTGGGCTTCGTTATGCATATGTGTTTCTCTGTGGTGGTATATTGAGGTGGTAACACGTCGACTTGCATATCCATCAGTTTGCCTTGTAACAGACAAATTTGAATTATAGCCTTCTATGTGCATGGATTAAATCTATCGTGCCCCGATAAAATTAAACTGCTGGCCTGTTCATGCTTGATTCTCCTTAAGTAAACATACTCAAGACAAATCCTTCCAGCCAGGAGATCCACTCCAGTTGGTGTACATTTGGTTTATCGATCAACCAGATTGGTTCTAAAGGCATGTTGTATATCTCCTAATCATGTCACCGAGCTTTTCCCATTTACAAAGTCAAAAAATGACGTACTGGCTTGAATCTTATCCAAGATAAACATCCTAAAAGTAAAGGTAGTAATACTATATTGCCAAAATGGTAAGCACAGCTCTCACACGATTCACTGACACAACACAATAACACGCGTCACGTCTTTAACTTCTTCATTCAATGAAATACACACATGCCCCTCTCGAACTTACGACACACCCCATCCCCGTATACAAATGACAGAATACAATTATTCAGAACAATAATCAGGGTATAGCTTGCCAGACGATTGGAGGCGGCCTTTTAATACACTATTACATCTTGACATATACTTTGTGCTTTCTACAAATATAAGATTATACACCAAGAGCGCTTCGACCCAGGTTTAAAAACCAGAGATAAAACTCGATGAGAAAAAGCTCTGGAAAACCTTGTGGTCATACCCCGTTTCCCTAAATAGTACACGTGCATACTAAATTTGTCGAAGTGCTGGTTCGCAAGCTAGAATGATACGATTGACCACATGGCTCACTTTAAATACAGCGCCCCAGCGTGCCTATCGCACGCCACGTGTACTTGCATACCTTTGCAACCCACCTGTCGCTCGACCCTCGAACCTTAATTATGAGCGTGCATACATTAACAACGCATAACATGCATACGTTAACGAACGAGACAACGTTTGCCTGCTATACAACCGTAACGCAGGCAAATAATATCTCTTTCATATTCAGGACGCCTGTGCATCTATAAAAGGGCATATTATGTAACACCCGTGTCAACGAACTTAACGCATTGCTGACTAAATACGAGATATTTCGGGCATATGTCAACGGCGGATACGTGTTATATCCAATCGTCTCCAACTGATTAACAATAAAAGAAAAGCTTCATACCCGACTTTAAAAACGGACAGTACTGGTAAACGTCTTTCAAATTGCTTACAGTTATATTCAAGTATACTGGGACTTAAATTAGTTCCATCGATGATTCTATCGTCTTTTCATTCACACAATAGATTAAATGAAACAATCTTTTCGAAATTAGGTATAGAGTGAATATATTGGAACTACTAAATATGTCAGCATATTGCAACAAAGACTGCACGAAACTCTGATATTATTCACAGACGCCAAACACTGACATCCAGCCATTCATATTGAGGTATCGTGCACAATCATGAACGGATATGACAACAACTTGTCACGTGGTTTTGGTAGTAGCCAGTGCTTATGGGTTAAGGTTATTTTCAAATATACTGGATCGGGGCTGATAACCGATTGTATTTAATTATTCCGGCCTTTTCCCATTTACAGAGTCAAAAAATGACCTAGCTTGAAACTTATTCAAGATAAACATCCTAAAAGTGAAAGTGGTAATACTAAATTGCCAAATTCACTGATACAACACAATAACACGCTCTCTTACATATTCAGGACGCCTGTGCAGCCATAAAAGGGCATATTATGTAACACCCGTGTCAACGAACTTAACGCATTGTTGACTAGATACGTACGAGATATTTCGGGCATTTGTCAACGGAGGATACGTGTTAAGTTGAAATCCAATCGTATCCAACTGACTAACAATTACAAAAAAAAAAGCTTCACACGTGGTTTTGACAACTCACACTGGCAAAAGTCTTTCAAATTGCTTACAGTTATATTCAAGTTTATAAACTGGTCATGTTGATCCTGAGTGTTATGCGAGTTCCCTCGGGAACTTTATAAAAATCCAAAACACACTCGGCCTTCGGCCTCGTGTGTTTCAGATTTTTAGAAAGTTACCTCGGGTCAATAGTTTTTACTAACGACCTCGCTAATGTGCATTATTTGTATAATACTAGGACTTCTTTCTCAATTTAGTTGTATTCGATGATTCTGGCGTCTTTTCATTCACAAAGAACCTTTTCGAAATTAGGTAGAGTAAATATATTGGAAGTACTAAATGTGTCAGCATATGCAGTACATGCAATTTACTGACATTGTATCAGATCAACTATCATTTGAACATTGTGTAAACTTTAATTTGTTTATAATATGAGCATTGATTTGTTATTTCTGTAATTGTTATTTGAGGATTGATAGAAATGCAGAAAATGATATCTTTTTAAACAAACAAATGTTTGCATATATGTCTGCTTTATTCATTTCATTTCATTTATATTTCATAGCATTCTATTTCAAAATTTGAATTATAAGCACAAAATCCATTTCGTAATGTAACAAAAACAAATTGACGTAAGTACAGTAACTTCATTATTGCCTTGTACGTTATACAGTTCGTATGAGATAGATTGTGATTTTATGATGTCTACAATATTCATTCAATCAAATCGTATAAATGAAAGTCGGAGAGACTGAAAGTCCGAACCCGTGATATAACCTCGTGTGAAAGACCACTTTAAGCTGATATAATTATGTATTCATTTTTGTATAATGACGTGTATAAGTTCGTGTATTTGTTAACGTTGAAAGTGTTCCATTTTCTCTAGAGCTATAAAATTTCACAGTCAAGTTTTAGAAAAGCAAGGTTATTTCCATTAATACTTCGACAGGTCAGAAACAGTTTAGAATTATGCGAAAATACCCACATATATCAAAACATCATTGTATCGTATCTGTAATTAATCTGAATAAATACAGTATGCCTTTGTGTAATGAAATCCATAGGTAAACAAATTCGAACACAATCGACGGAGACCTAGATACTACCTGGTACTACAGTCACTATAGAGGCGAACAAATGCAAGTCCAATCGTAAGTACTATCCTCGATTAGCTTTATAATTTTATTCACTTTCGAAACAAATTTGCATTTTTATGGCAGATCTATTTCCTGCAAATAATTGGAATCCTTTTAAACGATCGATAAAGATATTTACAAATAAGCAATTAAGAAATTCGAAGTACAGTGTAAAACAGTATATTTCATAATGAACTCCTATATTATGTATGGTAGCGTAGCAAAACACAAACATATAGGCCTACATGCTGAACTGAAATATTAAGCACGGTATAAATATCAAATGTGGTAAAATTACTACTTTTGACACTACTACCTCTACTACTACTACTATTACCGCCACCTCTAGTACTACTACCACCACTACCACAAGCACCACAACTACTGATACTCTAATACAACTACATTACTAGTAAATGTAACATCAACGCCGCCACCACCACCACCACCACCACTGGCACCACCACAGCAACGACAACAACTACTAATTCTACTACCACTACTACTACGAGTGCAATGTATATGTTTATTTTTTGGTTGTATGTTTCATATATGAAACCTGAATTTTTAATCAAAGGCACTCCACGTCAGGACTCTTAAATTCATGTCAAATGGTATATCAGAAGGCGAAACTATCATAAAACCATCCAACAACGTGAGAAATTTAGGAGTTTCTTTGACACTAACTTGAACATGGAACAACAAATTACTAGTGTGTGTAAATCAGCATTACGATTTATAACCTCAGACGAATTCGTAAATACTTTGATCAAGATAGCATGAAAACTGTCATCCAGGCATGCATTACAGGTACATTAGATTGCTATAATAGTCTACTTGATGGATTACAAGATTCACAGTTAGTAATGTTGCAGGGAATTGCATTGGTTGCCCATACGCCAAAGAATCGGATTTAATGTACTGGTGGTAGTCTAAGGCACTACATGGGTAAGCTCGTAGTTATATTTCTGAGTTATTGAATTTTAAATACTAAACCCATTCATCATAATCTCCGCAGTACACATGACACATTACTCTTGCAAACCCATCAAATTAAAACGAAAGTGACCCTAAGCGACCGATCATTCTTTTGTACAGCCCCTAGATTATGGAATATATAAACACTACACAAAAAGTAAGTTCCCCCTTATTCAAAGTACCATAACTTTTTAACAAAACAAATTTGAGTCAAGACAATTTAGCAGGGCTGTTCTTACACTCATTGATTAAATTCTGCGTGAAAATGTGATTGATCCGTCAGGTCATGCATAAGTGAGCATGCATTAAAGGCAAAAATGTCCATTTTCAAAAGTCACAGGAGTCATCTTTTATGCCAAAATAATGGTAAATAATGACATTTTTTGCTTTCTTGATAAAGTGTGTTCACTCAACCATGACATGGTTACAACCGCTCATGTTCCTACAACATGTAAAGATACATTTTGCTGATAAATATCGGATTTCGTTTTTTTCATTTAACTTGACGAATTTTACAATTTCAAAATATAGGAAGGACGGACATTTTTGAATTGAGCTTACCTTGGCGTAAAATATGCAAATTTGTGTCAGGAGAGTTGTAAGGGGTCAAACGATAGATGATTAACATAAATAATGCTTAATTATTCATCAGAAACAAAATTTGTCAAAATCCTTCATCAGAAATCCCCCAAATTTCCATTGTGACTTTTGAAAAGTGACTTTTTGCCTTTAATATGAGCTCACACATGCATGACTTGACGGATCGATCACATTTTCACACATAAGTTAGTCAATGAGTCCAGAAACACTCCTTTAAAATTATTTTGCTCAAAATCATTTAAAAAGATAAAAGATAAAGATAAAAAGATACGGTATTTTGAATAAGGGGGAACTTACTTTTTGTGTAGTGTTTAGATTATAGCACTAAATATCAGGAAATCTCAGACATAGAACGTTTTGAATTAAAATTGAAAGCTCACTTGGTTTAAACACGGACATATCTTTCTGATTTACATTATTTACATTCAGTAATATTCCAATACTATTTGTCTATCAAAGCAATATTTAATATTAATGTGTATATTTTACAACCACCCATCAGTCTCATTGGCCACCTGGGTGGGGCTAGGTGGACTCAATGCTAGAGCTCCTGTAAATCGTGTACTAACTGGGTGTGTCCTTCAAATTGTCAGAGAACGGAGCAGCAAGAGGATACAGGGCCTAACCCGGGTGGACGAAACATTTTTTCATTCCAAATCCAAATCCGGGGATGGTAGTGACGTAAAATTTTTAAAATTTTTGGTAAATGGTCCCAGCTCCCAGATCACCTGACAAGCCTTCCTCCTCATGGGGGGGGGGGGGGGTTGAGGGGCCCCATGAGGTACACTAGTCGACTCCACAACAGGCATATGTTCATTTGTTCAGAGTTTCCGAGTCCCACTTGCACAACTGTGGATTAAAACAATGCACAGGCATTCGCCCCTAAATTAAAAAAAATTGCTTGGTTGTACTACAAATGTCATTTTTTTTTAAATAGGGTCGGTCGGTAGGAGTTTTTAAATTTATTTATGTTTTTCAGATGGACACCAATACTGGGATTCTTTTGAAGAAAAAATAGGTCACTTTACAGAAGAGAAGATCTACGCGAGACAGATCTTTAAAGAGTCCTTATCAAAGCAAACCACTAGCACCTCCAAGAATCCTTAACAAAGCAGACCACGCACTAGCACCTCCAAGAATCCTGATCAAAGCAGACCACGCACTAGCACCTCCAAGAATCCTTATCAAAGCAGACCACGCACTAGCACCTCCAAGAATCCTGATCAAAGCAGACCACGCACTAGCACCTCCAAGAATCCTTATCAAAGCAGACCACGCACTAGCACCTCCAAGAATCCTTATCAAAGCAGACCACGCACTAGCACCTCCAAGAATCCTTATCAAAGCAGACCACGCACTAGCACCTCCAAGAATCCTTATCAAAGCAGACCACGCACTAGCACCTCCAAGAATCCTGATCAAAGCAGACCACGCACTAGCACCTCCAAGAATCCTGATCAAAGCAGACCACTAGCACCTCCAAGAATCCTTCCAGGTACAGGCCTTCAAGTGGTCCTACTTTTCCTACCTTTCCCTAATTTTTTGTGAAGATCCTAATTTTTCTATTTTCCCCTAAAAATCCTTATGTTCCTACTTTTTCCTTCTTTTTGTTAAAAAACCCAATCCTTTGCAATAGGTTATATATTTGTTTGGAGTTGAGTAATTTTTACAGGTTGTTGCTGAGAGTAGTGTAACTACTATCACCTGTTTGTGAAGGAAAATTTGTTTTGGCGGATTTCCGTTTTTTTCGCCAATATTAGATTTTTTTCCTGCATATTCTGCATGTTTTCATTTTCTTTCGCTGGGGTTACTACTCAAAAACTAATTATGAATATGCTACTTTCCTCCTTCTTTGGTGGATTGAATCCTACTTTTCTCCTACTTTTTCTAAAATTCTGCTCGTATTTTTCTCCTACTTTTTCAACCAAGCAGAGTTAAAAGCTTGCAGGTAGAATCCTGTTTTTGTTACCTCCACAGCGAAAATATTGTATTTTCAGCTTGCCTGTCTGGATGTCAATGTGTATGTGCGTGAGTGTGGCTATCCATCTGTTACGCCTGCAGCTTTTAAATCTGCTTGACCAGGGAAAAAATTGCCTTGGGCTTGATTTGGAATTGAAAAATGTTTTCGTCGTCCGCCCCCCCCCCCCCCCGCTGAGCGACTTGTTCGACGCGTTGACTCGGCGGTGGAACTCGATTTGAATTTTTTTTTTTTTTTGTCCCTACTCGCCACGCCGGAGGCGTAGTGTTCAGCGGCTGGGCTGTCCGGAAAATGTAGACCAGGATTTTTGGCCGCGGAGAAATTTGCATCACATGGACGAGCGGACCCATGCCGATGATAGAGTTATCTGTTACGCACGAGAGGAACGCTCCATTTGACCTTTAATGTTGAATTCAACGACATTTCATTCAAAATTGGTGTAATGCTTAACCATAAAGGCCCGTCTACTCTCACACAACACACACACACACACACACACACACACACCACACAACAATAAGTAATAATATAATAATATAATACGATGAATAATAATAATTAATAATAATAATAATAATAATAATAAATAAGAAAGCATTTATTGAGCGCAGTAACGTTATGTGTTATATCCTGTCTGAGCTGCAGAGGTCCTATACTATTACATTATACAACCTACGTACATATGCAGAGAGCGTACCATCCCAAACTAAAAAACTCTCAGACACCCGGCGTAGGCCCGGTATCCTCTTGCTGCTCCTTCTCTGACATTTGAGACACGCCCAGTTAGTACACGATTCACGGATCTCTAGCATTGAGGCACCTAGGCGCCACCCAGGGTGGCCAATGGATGACCACGGTGGGTTGTAAAATATACACATTAGATTAATATTGCTTTCAAGGAATAGTATTGGGATAACTGAATGTAAATAATGTATCAGAGATATGTCCGGTGTTTAAAACCAAGTGAGCTTTCGAAGTCTTAATTTCAAAACAATTCTATGTCTGAGATTTCCTGATATTTAGTGCTATAATAACACTACAAAAAGTAAGTTGCCCATTATCAAGAATACCGTATCTTTTTATCGAAATGGATTTATTGAGAAAATAATTAAAGGAGTGTTTCGTGACTCATTGACTAATTAATGTGGTAAATGTGATCGATCGTCAGTCATGCATGTGTGAGCTTATTAAAGGCAAAAGGTCACTTTCAAAACGTCAGCAATGGAAATTGGGGGATTTCTGAATGAGGATTTTGACAAATTTGTTTTTGATGAGATGATTACAGCATTATTGTATGTTAATATCTGATCGTTTGACCCTTTACAACTCGTCTGACACGTATTTGCATATTTTTCGCCAAGGTAGCTCAATTTAAAAATGTCCGTCTTATGCCTATATTTTGAATTGTAAATTCGTCAAGTTTAATGAAAAAAAAAACGAATCGTATTACAGCAAAAAGTTCTTTACATGTGTAGGAACGATGATCGGTTGTAACCATTTGTCATGTGAGGGGTGAACACACTTTTATCAGAAAGCCAAAAAATGTCTTATTTACCATTATGATATTGCATAAAAGATGACTCCTGTGAATTTGATAAATGGAGATTTTTGCCTTTTAATGCCATGACTATTTTATGCATGGACTGACCGCTGATCAATCACATTTTCACGCAGAAATTTAATCAATGGAGTGTAAGAACAGCCTGCTAATTGTGTCTGCTCAAATTTGTTTTTGTTAAAAAGTTATGGTACTGTGAATAAGGGAACTTACTTTTTGTGTGGTTTATATATTCCATAATCTAGGGTGACACAGAATGATCGGTCGCCTTTAGGTCACTTTCGTTTAATTTAATGGGTTTGCAAGGTAACTCGTGTCATGTGTACTGCGGGATATTATGATGAATCGGCTTTGGATTTAAGCATCAGAATGACAAAGCGACACACGCCGTTAATTTTTTTTTTTTTTTTTTTTTTTTTTTGTTTTTTTTTTTTTTTTTTTTTTTTTTTTAATCGATTCTTTGGTATCGGCGAACCAATGCAATTCCCTGCAACTCTAAGTGAATGTATCAGTAGACTATATAGCATAAGATGCTGGATGACAGGTTTTCATTGCTATCTTGATCAAAGTATTTACGATTT
>JZLH01S0332042.1:3571-44354 GCA_001188425.1 Eucidaris tribuloides | reverse complement strand
ACTTCGGCTTTTACGCGCTACTTGTGCAGTTTTTTGCATGCACCACAAAAAGTGCTATGAGAATAAAAATTATGACAGCAATTTTGTTGTTTATTGCTCTTTTACAAAGTACAGGATCAGGCCTCACTAAATCACTGATAAAACTGATAGGGTTTCAGTGTATATTTTATCACATATTTGAGATTTGTAGCACACAGTTTTTGTGAAATAAAGAAAGCATATGTTTTCTATACACTTGTGGATATAGATTGGTTTGATCTTAATTTCACAAATGATTGTAATTTCAGAAATATTCACAACATTATAATAAACATTACATTGTTACAAAAGGGTAGAATTTTATCAACAACTTTTGTACACATAACTTTTCTCCTTGCTTGTGTAATAATTATAACAATTTTACCTTGACACTACTATCTAAAAACTTGCTCAATGCGGCACTGTTAAAAAATGCTCAACATGTTAAGAGTTAACAAACGTTTATCAATTGTACATGTCATGTCCTCATTTCTTTCCCCACTTTGTTTCCAATCATGTCTTTATTAAAACCTTTCAGTCAAGCGGTCTGTAACATCGGAGCAGGAGCCTGTTTTGCGTTGGGTTTGAGGTTCGCTGGAACTGCCAACAGTAGTGCCTACAATTGTCTGGTGAGTGAGGATTTTATCTTCTTATTTTGATTAAAAACACTATATAACATTGTAGAAGCCCCATTTTAAAAAATGTCAAACTTTACTTGTCTATCTTACATATATTTGATAGTATTTGAATGGACAAATAAACACCCTAGAGCACAAGACTTCAGACAGTTATGCTGTCACTCGTAAAGTATATACAGATAAAAATTGGCACATGAATTGTTAATGGACAAAAATTCTGCAACACAGCAGGGTATGGGGAAACTGGAATGGACCCTCAAGGATTTCCACTTTTTAAATGCATATAATGATCATTTGGAACTGTAATTTTTTTCAGGGCTTCCTTTTTAGACCTTATCAGAGACACTGGTAGCATGGGGAATCGTGTAGCTCAGATTTTTTTTTTACTGGAAACATTGTTATTATGGGGGTTCAGTTAAAAAAACAAACTTTGATATCTGAAGTATGTGATAGCAATTGAATGGACAAACATCCTAAGAATACAAAACTTTGGAAAGTTATGCTGCTACTGGCAAGATGAACATCACACATGATCCAGTGTACTCTAAACAGTAACACAGCAGTGTATAGTATTTTGGAATAGACTTGGCAAAATTGGTACTCATAGATTTTCTGTCTTTCAAAGCGCTGGCACAATTTTTCAGAGCTTCGTTTTTAGACTTTATCAGACACATTTATAGCATGAAGGAGTATGGAGCTCAGATTATTTTTTTAATCTTGCCAAAGTTGCAAATATGCACCACACAATTCATAATATGACCATGCAGCTGTTATTCAAATTCAAATTCAAAGTTATTTCCCTGGCGCCTTAAGAGTTAATCCGAGAACATTGTGAAATTATGCCTTTGATTTTACACATTTATTTGATGATTTGAAAGTGTATGTGCGATCAACAGAAAGCAGTTGGGATACCCTAAAAATTGAAGCTTGCAGAAGGGGTCCAAACAAAAGCTAACAAAGATACATTATGTAAGATGTATAATTACAACAAATCAAAGCAATTATCTCTGCAGATTATGCTTATCAAGCTTGCATATAGACATTTTGTCACACACGTTTTTGCTGTCTTTTTACATTTGCACTTTTTTAGTGTGTGAAAATTGGTTTGTAGCAAAATGTAAAGCCTTTGTAGAATGTTCAAGAAGTAATGCACAGGCAGGGTCGGAATGTGCTAGTATGAGAAAATCTTGACTACTCATTTATCTCCTCATTATCACCTATCCAATGAGAGTTTTAAAAGTCTTTGAAAATCTAAAGGATATGCTGCCCTTTCATCCTACGATAACAAATGAAAAACATGACAGAGTTTTATGTCCCGCAAAGTGTTTTACTTTTTAGTCAATCAATTATTCAATGGAAATTATTAATAAATACAGATAAGTTAATTAATAGCCACTTGAGTAATATATCTGCTTAAAATACCATTTTCATCACAATTATTTCTAGCATACATATCTGAAGAAGCTGATGGGCCTGGCATCACGACCAGAAGCAGAGCTGGTGAGTTCCAATTTCAGAATGTAATTTGGAATTAACAGAATCAATCCAAATATTTTTCTTTGAGGTAATTCATGTAAACCAGTGCAGAAACCTAATAAGGTTTAAATGAAAACATTATACTTGGCATATTCTAGGTTTCACATCAAAAACATAGAATTGCAATATGATTAATTTTGTCAAGTATAATTCACTACAATGCCCATGATTTGTCTCCGCATATGACAGTTATGAACAGTTTTTGATTGAACAATGTACGATATGTTTACCCCAAACACGTCTCGGTATTTCTTATTTTTCATTTATTTGTTTTTTTCATCTAGGCTGGCAAAACAACATTCAAGTCTTGTCTGTACACCATCTTACTGGCCCTAGCTATGGTAAGTGTTGCTAAAAAATGGATATCCTTATATCTAAGATAAGAGGCAAAAATATACTGCACAAAAATCCAAACTATGTATATACTTGCTTCCCCCTCCCCATACCATTTGTACTAGTTGAACATGTAAATTCTCAAGATAATCTTGCTGTATTAAATTACTTATGCACTTGAATTAACATTAAAAAAAATAATTTAGAAAAAGAAGAAGAAAATAACAGATAAGTTTAAATCAAGAAAAGGCCTGAAATTATCATCTCATAAATATTACTCCGCCCCAAACTGTGATGTGCTTTTTACGTTATTCCCTGACCATGATAGAAATTGATCCCATAGAAAGCTAAACAACAAATTGCACCATCACAGCATTTTCTGATAATAATTGTACGACACAGAAGAAATGTATGACTATGAAATTCTCACGGCAGAAACCTTAAGCAGTTATTACCTGATTCTAGGAGCATTGTGTCCTAAATTGAGGACTACTTCCAATCTTGCCATTTGATCCCTTTAATTCGAGTTTAATTTAAAGTGTACCAATACCCTATAAATCAAATTTGTGTACAACTAGAATACACTACAAATAGCTGCAATTCAGTTTTAACCTATGAAGTAATCCATATTTTGGTAACTCGTATCATAATGTGTACAATATTTCCACACTTGTGCCCTGCGCGTTTAAGTCCTGTTCCGTAAGCACCGATTTCTGTGCATGCGCGTTTTGGCTATACGCGTATGTTTTTGCTTAACTATTGAAGTTCAGTATAGATATTGATCGATACACTTTTAACACTAAGTGTGTGTGTTAATGATCAAAACATACGCAGATAAAGTATCGATAGTGCTATCGATCGATTGATAGAATCGGTTGATTGACTAGTCTATGTCAAGTCGTTTTTGTTTTTAATTACTGTTTGAAATTTACATTAAAACCCCAATAAACAAAAATTGGAGTGATCACAAGTGCTAATAGTTTACAGAGGGCATGCCACAAATATATTCTACATATAAAGCAAACAAATTATCCAGGGTATTGGTACACTTTAATTTGATTTAAATTCAATTTTTCATCACCATGCTAACATCGGTCAATTGCTGTTTCTCTTCCAGGTCATGGCAGGGACCGGCAACCTGGAGGTCCTGCGAATCGCCCGCTTCCTCCGCGGCCGCATCCACAACGAGATCTCTTACGGCAACCACATGGCCTGCTCCATGGCGATCGGGCTGCTGTTCCTTGGAGGAGGGCGCTATACGCTGAGTACGTCGCAGGCGGCTGTGGCGGCCCTCATCACCAGTCTCTTCCCATGTTTCCCTGGCAACAGCAAAGGCAACAGGTAAGACGAGGATATTTGATGCGTAGGCAATTTAAGTATATGATTTAGGAGGGCATAAGTAGCCATATGCACTAGACCCATCACATGTCGATGGTATGCAGTACTGGCATTAAAGTTTTTCTTTCTTTTCAGTAATTCCATCCCATACCTTCACTCTAATTTTGATCAAATCCTCACTTCAACACAAAAACTGCTATTCTTCTTGTGAGTCTAAATAACACAGTAAGTATTATCATAAGAATATGGTCGATACACAAAGGTGCTATGTGGTGCATGTTTATCGGAGATGACGAGTGTGCGTTTAACTTACTGGGTACAAACTGCCAATGATTTTTTCCTGTGGAGTGCATAATAGGCCTACTATCTTTATTACAATACTGTGTACAGATTTTATTGCTCACTTATCCTGTTAGAGATGAATTCATTTCATTTTAACATGCATTTTCTATAGACCCTAGCCTACAATGGGTTTAAAAAGCAAAAGATAGGACTGGGGGATTGCTCTTCATGACTTGTATCTTGTCACATGTTTTGGGAAAATGTTAACAGTTACCAAAATCTAGAAACATGATTTTATTTTTCAAGAACAGAAACCACTAACCAAAATTGAATAGCTTTAAGAGTAGCAAAGTACAGTAAATTTGATTTCCGATATGTTTAGACATCCCCCTCGAGGCCATTCCATCTTATATTATTGTCATAATCATATGTGATGTCCTGGTGTGTAATGCAATCTCATGGTTTTTTTTTCCCCATTTTGCATCATAAGGTATCATCTCCAGGCCCTAAGACACCTGTACGTCCTGGCTGCAGAACCAAGACTCGTTCTCCCCAAGGATGTAGATACCGGTAAACCCTGCTATGTCCCACTGGAGGTTGTCTTCAAGGTTAGGAAAATTCACCCCTTTCATTAATGTAGTTTCAGTGAATCCAGAATATCATTAGAAATGTTACATTCAGGTTTGAGCAAATTTGGTTAAGCTTTTCAAGAGATAAGATGCCCTCCCCCCCCCCAAAAAAAAATACAAACAACAATGATTAGATCTTCTGAAGATGGCAATCATGCATAAGTCTGTGATATCATACCAGAACAACTTTCCATTAGCTTTGAATGTCAATTTTTAAATGTATGATTTTAAGCTGTTTATCCCAGTCACAGATTTTGAGATCGGTTTAATAACTCTTGCACTAAACTCTAATACTAACACAACACCAAATTTGAAATCACCCACATATAATTTGTGGTCTGTGACAGACTTGTGATGAACCAAGCTGTAGGAGTTTCTATTTCTATGAATTTCTTTTCTCAGAGTTCAGACTGGTATGAAGAGACTACTGTCAAGCTGATGGCACCGTGTATCATTGGAGAATTGTCCAGTCTCAAAAGTGTGAGTGTATGCATTTTATCAGTGACAATTATAACATTTAAGATTTACGTAGCTCAGATATTTATGCCTCTGAAACGAAGTTGCTGGAGGCATCATGTTTTCGGGTTTACTGTCAGTTCATCTGTGCGTGCGTGCATGCGTTATTGTTATTGTGATGACATAATAACAGCCAATCGGATTTTGATGTAACTGGGATCAAGTATGTACTATGAGGCAACAATGAACTGATTCGATTTTGGAATTGAAAGGTCAAAGGTCACAGAGCTTAAAACCGTTCTTATATGGGCTCATTACCAGATAACTTAATGGCTGGTCAGATTGTGATGCAACTTCGGTGAAGTATGTATTATAAGGCGCCGATGAACTGATTAGATTTCGCCTTGAAAGTTATAGGTCACAAGACATTATACTAGAGTTGTATTAATGAGGTTATTTTGCTACCTGAAGACCGGACTTCAATATCTTGGTGGTTTCAAATAACCTAAAAAAAGATTTCCTGTCATAATATTTGTATTCGCTGTTGTTGTCAGGGTAACCATCACTGACAAATGAAGAGTTACAATCCTGTGAGCTTGTACTTGTCAGACTGCCTTCTGTATTAGTGTTCACAAGGGGGAAAAACACTTGAAGAGATGTATTCTCCTTTCTCTCTAAACTGACAAGACTCACCATCAAACCTTGCCACCCAGACTGACCTGCATTTAAATCACTGGATAGAGGTCAGTCTTTCTCCCCTGGCAGTAAGTCCTGATGACCTTCCAAAATATCAACTGCAGTTGAGAGCTGAGTGAGATGAACTTCTGAACTTTGTACACACACTTCTACATGTGAATAACCTTAATGACAGATTCATAACAGGTTTTACTTTTGAAGGTCGGTGGCCAGTCGTATAATCGTATTGATACACCTTTACATTGTATACACATACATTTCGTTTCAGCTCATTATCATGTCAACTGAAATACTTTTGATCAGATTGGGTACATACATGTATGATGCATTTCAATTTGAATTGGACTGGGAGTCCGGAGGCATACCCATCGGCTGCGCACAGTCAAACTGCTCTACTTCAAACAGGAAACATTGTTAAACGATGTCTAAGACAAAAACATTCTCTTGGTATGTTTCAGGTACGTGTTCTTGGACCCCGCTACCTCGGTGTGACCTTAGACATGGAACGTGACATGGACACCCTGAGAGCCATCCTGGCCTCTGGGGGCACCCTATTTGTCAAGCAGAGGGCAGGGCATCTATCATACGTTGAAGATCCCAAGGTAGGTCTTGAGGAAAGTGGTAGAGAGTCACTCAGGGATACTTTGCTGGTAGGTAGCGGCCGGACCAGAATAAAAAAGCAGAGGGAAATTTCTTTTAAAAGCTTCTGGGAGATAGACAAAAAGGAAATTGTAAGGAATAATAAGAACAGGTGTAGATGGCTTTTATTCCATCAGGTTTGGGGGGTACAAAATAAGTCGTTTCTCCAATCATTTGGAGAACATGTGCACCGTGGCAATGAAGAAAATATTTCATGAACACACGCATACATACACACATATAAACACACACGCACATACACACATATTAACACACACACACACATACATACCTGTAATTTTCGCCAAACGGGGAAAGTAAAAAAACAAGGAAACACACTCTGTATACAACATGCCATCAAGGACACACACTTTTATGTACAACATGCAATCGGGGACGTTTGTGTATGTGTATGACATTTCACCAGTAACCGGGGACGTTAGGGGCACACACAAATTTTGAACCATTTTCTAACGTGCTTGAGAGCCATCTACATTCGATTTCCGGCCATTTGAGTGGTGGGGACCGTCCCCGTTTTCCTAACGTCCCCGATCTGATAGTGGAGTGTCATACTTATGTCCCTGGTTAGGAGGAAGTACAAACGCACACACACACACACACACACACACACACACTCATGCACACAAAATATTACAGTATTTGCTGAAAGTATCATTTCACTTATCAAATCAATAAATGATTTTTGTATTTGATTGTTATAAGCTTAGTATAAGCTTATAATTACACAATTTGTAATTTAATACCTCCAGTAGATTGAACAAATTCATATTTTTTTTTTATACTTAGGGTTACCGCAGCCTCCTGGCCCAAATCTTGACCCACGAGACGACCACCCAGCAGTCCTGCGACCTCAAACTCCTCGAGTCGTTTACCTCCGACCTGCGAATTCTCAACTTTGCCAAGCAGTTCTGTTGGCAGGACTCCGGCAAACAGCCTCAGGTAGGTGATCGTCAAACAAAGTGTTCTTGAATATTCAATGAAAGGTTGGAGAGAGAATTCTCCAAATCGCATATAGTTGTCTATGAGAGACCTCCTGCATACATAAAACTATGTTTGAAACATTCTAAATTAGGTTTTGGCAATACTTCATTTGAAGGATGAGCCACTCTGGTGTTGAATCCATGTCTATCAAAGTTCATTTCAATATTATTGCACATTCTGGTGTGAGCTAATCCATGAATACATTTATACATGAGCACTGCTAAACAATAATCTCTTCTTTGTTCAAACGATTGCCATTTTAATGACTTAACTACGTCCAATCCATTGGTGTTTTCATAATTAAAATTAGTTGTTACTATTCATGCAGCCCTTTTTTGCAAACATGTGAAAATCTGTTTATTTTTGGAATAGTAATTTCCCAATACAGAGCCTGAATAATCAAAATTAGGGTGAATAATTGTTTTATACATTAGATTCCATAAATTTAATTCCAAATAAGGGCTCATTTTTCATAGAACAAGTATTTGTTTGACAAGTGACTTGGCAAGATATTGAATATGAAAATTCCAAGTTAACT
Organism: Eucidaris tribuloides; assembly: GCA_001188425.1. Taxonomy (NCBI): domain Eukaryota; kingdom Metazoa; phylum Echinodermata; class Echinoidea; order Cidaroida; family Cidaridae; genus Eucidaris; species Eucidaris tribuloides. Next base: position 36,249 of record JZLH01S0332042.1, on the reverse strand, counting down.
TACTATCGATCACTTCTCAAGTTTCAACTGGGCAAGCAAATGTTTTCTGTTGTTGAAGCCTATATCATCCTCATCAGACATTATACATGTACTACCATAATGAACATTAAATGTAACAATTTCAGCACAGAAACTATTACAGTTTTAGAACAAAATATTAAATGAAATAACAACTGAACGCTTTTATTTATAGTGGAAGAAATTTTCAGTGCAAGAACTTGTAGATCTAAAGAATTTAATTGTTATTAGAAAATAACCAGGAGAAAGTTTCACAAAGGCCAACACTATTCCCTAGCAAATATTATTCCCTAGTCTCCGGGCAACACCGCAGAGCTGTGGCAAGTGCCAGAAATTATTTGGCAACTTCCCAAGACTTTAATTAGTCTGGATTTCAGGTGCTGTGCCAAAAACAGTTGTTATATTTTTAGCTCACTGGTTTTGTAGTGGCAAGTTGAGATCAGTTTCATGAATAACACCTGGCAGCCAGACTATCCTCACTTGAGAATCTGTCAATCAAGCAGTCCTTGCTACCACATGCACAATGGCTAACATGTGTCGTTGAGTTTGCATCAGGTAGATGTGTTGTACACAATATCGCAGGGTCACTGTGGGGTGTTCATGTGTATCTCCAAACTTTCCCACCGGTTTTAGTTTTTTTTCCAAATTCAGATCGAATTGATTCTGGTCGAAGAGTTCAAATTCAGAGTTATCCGGAAACAGAACTGGATCCGGATAACAACACTTGTACATAAATTGTAAATCCTTCTGTTTTGAGACTTCTACTTGAACGTTTCTATTAACGAAAGTATTGGTACCTCTTCACAAACAATCATAAATTACATAGATCTTCACCGATCCCACATGACTATAAAATCATGAAGCTATGTTTCAGAAATGCAAAGAAATATCAAATGCAACAAAATTTAACAAAAAGCGGATTTCATCAATTTTTCTCAATAAGACTGCAAACATTAAGGTGATCTATCTTCAGTCCATGATGGTGTGATAAACCTATTGCACATTTTGTGTAGTGGTGGAAACAGTTAGCATATCCCCAGGTATATGAAACATAAGATTAACTAGTGACCTACCATGAGAGGTGGCGATGGCTGTTTCTCTGTGGAATTGGTGCGGTGAACAGAAAAGAAATAATAACAACGGTGAACCGTGGGGTTTAAACGGAACGCAGAGTCCAAAAGAAAAGAAAACAGTTGCGTTTTTCTTTGGACGTGTTTTCAACCAGCAACGGAAAATGAAAATCAGTCTCCTTGAATAAAGTTCTGTGCCGCATTTTGTATATGCTGCCGAGAATCAAATTAAAATAATTCATGGATAACTGTCTTCCACCCAACACTCGCAATGTGACTTCAACAAAAGGTTTTTTATCACATTCCAAACAGCCACCAGCCTGTTTAATTGTTGCCTCTCAATGTGAATAATTTACGTACTACGTAGTAGGAAACTATTGCCTCTAAACTTAGAAATAATTCTTACAGGCAAATAGATGGCTTGCCTAATCTATGCATACCTTTTGAACAAAAGTTGTCCATAACAACCCAAAAGGCTGACCGATGCCCATAAAAACCATGCGAGTCGGTTTCTAAGGACTGAAAATATTTAATTTAAACTTGTCTGAGGAACAACCCGCCACCAGGCCCAAAGGAATTGATCCATACATCTAAATAAGGAAATGTTTGTATTCAATTCTCACATGACAAGTGGGAGAAGAAACTAATGTGGTTACATCGACACACTCTTCTTGGCCTTCCTCCTAGTAGTAATAGGGACATGCCTTTTCCTTATGCCCTAGTTACTCTATTAAAGTATCATCACTGTTTATGATTGGACTTGATCCATTCGATTCATCATCCGGACTTGATCCTGAGTTTTGCCCTTTTCTTTTGTTGTAGCAGCATCGGTCTGAGCTCTGCTGTTTTCCCTTTGTTGTAGCAGCATCAGTCTGAGCTCTGCTGTTTTTCCTTTGTCATAGCAGCATCAGTCTGAACTTTGCTGTTTTCCCTTTGTCATACCAGCATCAGTCTGAGTTTGGCCATTTTCCTTTGTCTTGGCAGCATCAGTCTGAGTTTTGCCATTTTCTTTTGTCTTGGCAGCATCAGTCTGAGTTTTGCCATTTTCTTTTGTCTTGGCAGCATTAGTCTGAGTTTTGCCATATTCCTTTGTCTTGGCAGCATCAGTCTGAGTTTGGCCATTTTCCTTTGTCTTGGCAGCATTAGTCTGAGTTTGGCCATTTTCCTTTGTCTTGGCTGCATCGGTCTGAGTTTGGCCATTTTCCTTTGTCTTGGCAGCATTGGTCTGAGTTTGGCCATTTTCCTTTGTCTTGGCAGCATCAGTCTGAGTTTTGCCATTTTCCTTTGTCTTGGCAGCATCAGTCTGAGTTTTGCCATTTTCTTTGTCTTTGCAGCATCAGTCTGAGTTTTGCCATTTCCTTTGTCTTGGCAGCATCAGTCTGAGTTTTGCCATTTCCTTTGTCTTGGCAGCATTAGTCTGAGTTTTGCCATTTCCTTTGTCTTGGCAGCATCAGTCTGAGTTTTGCCATTTCCTTTGTCTTGGCAGCATCAGTCTGACTTTGCCATTTCCTTTGTCTTGGCAGCATCAGTCTGAGTTTTGCCATTTCCTTTGTCTTGGCAGCATTAGCCTGAGTTTTGCTGTTGTCCTTCATCGTAGCAGTATTGGTCCAAGCTTTTCCATTTTCCTTTGTTTTAATGTGGTACATCAAATGCAGGTTTTATTACAATGTTAAGATTTCAGAAGTTACATATTGTTAAGTTTTATTTAGGAATCAATACACATCCATAAAAAATGTAGATGCTACTATGTTCATTTTTCCCACCTGCTGTTGTTCTCCAACAGGAAAATGGGAAAGCCCAGATGTTGGCGAGCTTGCTGTATGAATGCGTCACCAACGAGAAACTCTCCGTCCTACCAATTCTCCTAAATCTTCATGAGGTAAGATTCACTTTTTTCTGTTAGGAATAAGTCCTTGTTTTATAATGCAATGTTTTCTTCGTTAGTGTCTTTTTTCAAATTAATTTTACCTGTAGGTGACAGTGTTTCTGAATCATCCAAAGTCTAATTGAGCAGTGAAATTTATCAACACAAATTGACATTCTTGTTTGTGTGTTGTTCTTATTAGGTGAGAATGGCCTATGCTATAAAAATGTTAATAATTATGGGGGCAAGGAATTGACTTTCGAGGTGTTACACAGTTTCCTGCTTGTTTGTAATTCAAGCTGACTGCTGAGTAAAAATTAGTTTTTTTATGCCCGTATCTCCAATGAGGTCTGATGAAAATGTTGTACATTCTAGTTGTTGAAATGTCATCTGTCTTTCCATTATAATTCTATTTTATTTATCAAAGAAAAGCAAATAAAACCACTTCTAAGAGATTTATTTTTCGAGTACTTCATGCAAATGATTTAACAGGTAATTCACAAGTTGCGCTCTGTTATTGGTATGTCTTTTACGTAAATGGCTAAAACTAATTATTATCTGATATTCTGATATTACTTGTAAATAAATGTCATTGGGTGTTACTAGGCTTTGGACCAGCCTCTGGACTCGCTCAGTGCAGTGGACCTGTGGCAAATCAAGTTGGTACTTGCCTACTATCAGCATCACTTCACCAACAAAACCCCTGTGGAAGAGACTAGCGTCCCTACTCGGAGGAGGCTCATCCATGCAGAGGCATGCGCCCATTTCAAGTCCAAGCTAGACTCCACTCTCGACATGTGGCTGAAAAGTAAGTTATCATGCGAGTTTGTCTGTGTGTTTGTTTGTATGTTTGTTAACAGTCTCGCAGGCACAGTTTTACATCTAGCCTCATGAAATTTTTCCTTTTTTCAAAAAGGAAAATGCTAGACCATGTTCAATTTTCAAGGTCATACGCAGTGTTGTTAGATCCCAGCAGAACAAAATAATATGAAAAAATCACCAAATTAACCCAAAATTACTAAATTGTGAACATACCAGAAATTAGGGCTTATGGTTATATTTTTGTCTTTTAGTTCAATTTGGATCATGTGGATATTCGCATTTTCAGTTTTGGCTGCACTGTGCGTGTGCGCTCACAGTTAATTGTGTGTGTGTGTGTGTGCGCTGCATATATGTGTGTGCGTCTTTAAATCTCTGTGTGAAACACCAATAAAACCAACAAAAACAAAATGTGAATATTGTTATCATAGATATACATGGCACTCATAATGCCAGTGGACAACATATATGCAGACCTTGGTGTTAGAAAGTTTGCGAAAACTGAAGAAATTATGCATTATATATCAAAATTGTTGCTTTTCTTCAGATTACCAGAAAATCACCAAAAATCAACAAATTCCTCTTTGGTGATTTTCAAAAGTTCAAAATCACCAAGGCCCTTGAAAAATCAGCCAAAATCACCAATTTGGTAACGGGGATCACCATCTGGCAATGCTGGCCATACGACAGGTATCAAGGTCAATGTAAAGCAAAACACTTTTTTGGGCCATGATTTCAGTTCTATCATACAACAGTCATAAATAGTATGCAAGTACAGTGTTTTGTATAATGATCTATCATAATGTACTCATATAATAGAGCGATATGTTCATCAGGGGGCACCACAGTCTAGTAGCACAACAAACTATCGTTGGGGAAAAAAAATGATTTTGCCAACAAAATTTTCTCAGGAATTTTCTCTGCCAAATTTTTCCTGCCAGCAACCAACTTGTCTGTCCACAGCCAAATAGCACAAATCTTATCAGGTGGGAGGCGGTCAAGAATTTTTGATAAAAGCGTAAAATCCCCCGATTTTCATTACTTTGAAAACAATGGTGGGGAGGCAGGCCACCCCCCCCCCCCGCCCCCCCTGTGGTGCTGTCCTTGGTTATGAGAACCAGTAATGAATGGATGGGGTTGGACGCACAGATGGACAACCTGAAAATATGCATAAAAAGGCATCAGACCGAAAAAAAAACAAATGAATAAAATAAATAAAAACAAAACAAAAGCATAATAATCAAACTATGTCAAGAAAACCAACACCTCCTTCAACTCTCATCTGTAATTTATTGTCTTTTTTCTAGGTCATAGCTCTGATGTGTGTAACTACCTCCAGTCTGGCGTCCTCCCAGCCAGTGAGACGGACTGTGCCGGTCTCTTCGTCTTCCTCCAACTCTATGACGTTCCATCGACTAGCAAGACATGTCAGACTCCCTTACAAGGTATTATTCAACTGATTAAGTTTGTTTTTAATCCTGATTGGCCCAATGTCTGTCACATAATATTTTATATTTCAAGCACTGCCTGTGAGCAGGGTACCGACCGGTTGTTACAGGGTTATTAAACAGACATACATACCTCGGAATTCCCAATGACCATGTTAAAGGCATCGTATATCAATGTTTCCGGTTTTAAAAAATCAGAGGTAAATGATTCCCCATGCTAACAGTGTCTCTGATAAGGTCAACAAGTGAAGCCCTGAAAAAATTGCAGTTCAAAACGATCATTTAGTGCTTTTAAAAAGTAAAATCATTGAGTGACCCTTCCAGTTTTTGCCCTATAGACTTGTGTATTGCAGAATTTTCATCAGCTGAGAATAATTCATATGTCGATTTTTATCTGTACATAGTTTGCTAATGACTGCATAACTGTCCAAAGTTTTGTGTTCTAGGGTGTTTATTTGTCCATTGAAACACTGTCAGATATGTCAAAAAGCAAAGTTTGACAATATTTTAAATGGGGCTTCCACAATAGTGTCTTTAAAAAAACAGAACCCTAAAGCAAAGGCTTATCATGCAGAAACAATGTGGCATATGATTGAAAAAAAAAACATGTTCAAAATTAACTTTGGCTCATGCTCATTCAAATGATACATTAGCTTTTTGGAGACAATGGGCTTCTACAGAAGCCCAGTATATCTCACACCCAAAAATTCAGATTTTCAGATTTCATTTATTCAACCATATAAAAACAATTTTACAATGAAACAGTCATTTTGTACATTAAAAACAGCTTACATATGGTTTGGAACCCCTGAAAAAAGCGAAAGCTTGTTAAATGTGGTGCCAACCAACAATTTCAAAAAATTAATGAAATTTGCATCAAATAAATACAGATATAATATGTTATGAATACAGTAATATAATACAATACAAAACAATACACACGCACTTACACACAGAACTCACACGAGCACACACACAGCCCTGAGACAGATAAATACTTAGTACTTTTGATCAGTATTTAAATTGTGCGTCTGAAAATAATAGACAAAGTCATCATACAGTATAGATGTTATCACAATGATTCTAATAGTAATTGTTCACAAAGTTTCTTAAATCTAGTTGATGTTGAGCTTATCTTAATGGAATAGGGTAAATCATTCCATTTCTTTATGCCGATATGATATAGGGATTGAGATGCAGAGGTGGATTTTACATTTGGACGATGAAAATGATGTTGCTGACGGGTATAGTATTGGTGCACATTTGAATTGACTGCAAACATATTACAATGTTTTTCCGGAAGTGCTTTTGCCTGTACAGAATGCATAAAAATCAGAGTATTGAAAGTGATTAATTTGAAAATTTTCTTCATTCATTCAGGTCATAATGTGCACTTAATGGTACAGAGTCATTTGCACGCAATATAATCTTAGATTGGGCGAAAAGTTTACAACATTTTGTGGGGGTTCTGTGGCAGCCAGTGGTCCCTTAATGTGTCATGTGTTGGATTTCTGTACAAGCCTGTCGTCCCCAGGGGGTTAAGCAAACTTATTTATTCATGCATGCATCTCTGAGTACCATGACTTTAAAACTTTAATGTGAAATAAATTTGCTACACTTTTTGGCTTTGACACTGAGCACTAAGAGTTGTCCATCTCTTTCTTTTTCTGATGTGCTGAGGGTCTAATCCAAAAGTGTAGCAAATGGTTTTTGACATTAAATTTTCAAAGTCATGGTACTCAGAGATGCATGAATAAATAACTTGTTTAAAGTATCATTTGAAAGAGCATAAGTCAAAGATTATTTTGAGCATGTTTTTTTTTCAATCATATGCTTCATTGCTTCTGCACAATAAACCTTTGTTTTAGGGTTTTTTTTCTGGGAAACACTGTAGTGATATCAAGAGGGGAAAACGTTTAATTCTTATTCCATTTACTGTGTTTTCCTCCACTCTCTTTCCTCTCTCCAGGTTGTTCTTCATTACCCGAGGTGTACTTAGCCCTGAAGGACTATCATCTACCGGTACCCGCCCTCCTTAGAATATCACAATGCCTCCAGGCAGCTAGGTAGCACAGACACCCGACAGACAGACAGACACACGTACATGTTACAAGCAGTTAGACAAGGGACATTGGTTTGAGGCTACTCTAGGAGTGTAGTTGGAGGTGTGAATGCCTTAGACAATATGGAGCCTCTCAGAGTGGATTTTTTGTTGGAAGGACATGATCACTATGTGCTGACCGAGTCATCTGGATATAACCTTCTCCTTAAAGGCTTGTCCAACTTTATTCATGAAAGATATAAACACTCATCTTGTGCCCCTTTGTGTGCAGAAGTCAGAAAAACACTGAATAGGGTTGAATGCTTTAAAAGTAAATTATGCTGCTGCTGTTGCATACCACTGAAATACTATGGAGGTGTAATGGCTGGAATCAGCGATATTGAATTCAAACAGCTCCAAGTTTTCTAAAGATGTTCAAAAAATTATTCAGGTGCTTTAGTGTTTTGATGTTCGATGCCACCGAGTCTGATATACACATTGAACACTATGAGGAAAATTGAGGTCTCTTCTGTGGGAGTTTTTTTTTTGGGGGGGGGGGGGCTTCTTTTGTGCATTTCCTTTGCCTAAGGGGAGATTGCAAGTCACACATTTTTTCCATTACAATTTCATTAAAGGTAAATGACATGATTGGGGGTAGTCCTCAACTTGGGCTGAAACTACTCTAGAATCAAGTGAACTATGCCAGGATTATAGTGTGAAAATCTTGTAGTCAAACGTTGACTCATTCTAGAATAACTAATGTCTATTGTCCCTTGTGGCAGGCAAACCTGCTGTGTGGCTTTCTATGGGTCTTATTTTTATCATCCTGGAAAAAAATAAAATACTAGTATGTTCATGCTTGATTCTCCTTAAGTAAACAAATTACAGACAAATCCTTCCAGCTGGGCGATCCATTCCAGTTAGAGTATAGTTGGTCTACATTTCGGCTCATTTGGTTCTTGAGGCATTTTCAAGTGTTCCCAATGATGTCACTAACCTTTAAGTTGAGTTTGTATGCTTTGCACCTGGCCATATTATGACATAAATGGTACCCTGGGGTACCAATGAGATATCCACCATTTTGTTGAATTGTTTATTTCTTTTTTTTAGCGCTGTGCCCTGGGTTACAAAACTGTGTAAAAGGTATGTTTGAAGTGTGAAAATAACAACTTAGCTTCGTTTTCACCCCACTTTTCGTGAGAGTATGTCTTTTTATTGTACACTTGTGCAGCCTCTGCATAATAACCACTGATCTCAGTCATTATCACCCAAGAAAATACATTTTTGGACACAAGAGGGAGCTATGCAACATGGTACACCAGGGTACAACGGTACTCCGGGGTAGCGCGTGGTACATCATATACAGTGTGTATTCAAATGTTTAGAGGGAAAATATTTCACATTTTTTTTATGATAGAGATTTCCCATATTAGAAGTATAGTATCCTGAAACAGCAAAAAAAAGTGTGATTGGTCATTGTTCTCTTCAAGAGCAATGTACTTGGTCATGTATGACACCAGTGATGCGAGTGAGGTAGCATTGGACTGTAGGGCATTGACCAAATAACGCTCTAGAAAAAAAAGTTCCGTAGTCTCCACATTGGTATTGAAAAATATCATTACAATTTGATTAAGATGAAGTTACTGATCAGAAAACTCATTTGTTCTCCAAGTTTTATTTGCGCATTGATGAGATAATCGACTAATTAGTGAGGCAAGTTCTCAGTCCCATTCGTAGAAGAAGGAATCACCGTCAGTAGCGATTTCACAGACACGAACATTAGTCACTAGATCAATTTTACAGCTATGTTATTAATATTTATCAAGGCATTTGGCGCTACATTATACGCATTGGAATGCATTGGTGAAGATATTCTTTTCAATGAATTCAACAAAAGCCATTCACCCAGTCCTCCATTATTTATAGAATAGTTGCGCCTCACCGAAGTTCCTATTTAGTATTCAAACATCTGCGGATTCACAGAAGCATTGTGACTACAAAGGTTGTCAAGCACTCCCTAGATTGTGAATGAGGACGGCGTGATACAGTATTCCAGCCACGTAATTTAAAGTCTGCGGTAGTTTGTACACTGATAAAACGTACTTGGTCACGACATTATAAATAACTATCATAATTAAATTGATTTTCTCAAAACGTGCAAACGGTAATAGGATAACAATCCCGATATACAAGTTCAGTAATATTCAAATAATTATCATTAGGGATTTTTAAAATACCACTGATGGGACCATGGAAAATCATGATAAATAGCCTTGCCCTACAGTCCACATTGGAAAGGTAAAAAAGTTGTTCTTTTTGGATGTAATTGTTATAAATCTCTAGAATAAATGATGTTGGAATACTAATCCTCTAAAAATGGATTACCTTCTTTTGATACGCACTGTACAGGGACATTTCGTGATTACTGCTGTGTCCTTCCAACTGCAAATGGGACTTATCAAAGTTGGCACTTATTGACATTGACTAAAAATGTAGTTTTGGCAGTTGCTGTCAAAGGTTACATAATAATAATAATAATAATAATAATGATAATAAAGGGCATTTATATTGTGCAGATACTATAATACCAGTTTATACCAGTTTTCCAAAAAAAATTATTTATATTTTTTTTGGGGGGGGGTTGGGGTGGAAGGTGGGAATATTTTATACAATGCTCAATTTTATTCCTGAAATGGTACATGTTGCGTAAAAAAAGGAACTATGTGTTTGAGGACAAATGTCAGTCAAGCTATTTGAAATATATACAGGGTAGCGTAGAAAGAATGCAGCATGTGCGATCGTCAATTTCTTCAACATGATCGGTCAAATGTCGTTGTTCTTAGTTTCATTGCTTACAACATTCTTTTTCCAACAAAATTACACCATGACCATTGAGTAAAGTGTTCAGATTCTAGGGCCATTTTTCTGACCTAAGGTCTTTTCCCAGATGTCCTATTTTCTCAACTTCAGCGATCATCCGAACACCAAGATATTCTCAGTGTTGGGGAAACCGCTTGAAATGAAAAAGTAGCAAATTTGGGACATTACATTGCCTTAGCAAATAGCCCTAGGATCCAAACGTGTTACTCAAAATTAATGATCATGGCATCATTTTGTTGGAAAATGAATGTTCCAATGAATACACAAATTTTCACAAATTCACATTTTTCTAAAATGTTAGTTGTGAAGGTAATCAAATTCTTCCAGAAAACATGTACAAATCATTTTTGCTGGGACATATTTGTACAACAAGCAAGAGGCAATCAGATATTTCATAAAAAATGAGAATAAGTGAAAATTTGTGTACAAAGCCAATGGGGAGTTCTCCACACTTTCATCTCAAAAAGTGGTAGAGTTGCCAATTTAAGAATCCTCCATAACAACGATTAAATAAACTTTGAACATTCATAACTCTTGAACAGTTCAACCAAATTTGCTCAAACTTTCACTGTTGTATTTCTTTTATTGTTCTGTATTCTCTGAGTACAGGAAGATGTCTGGGTTTCATTCTGCTTTAATGATCGCAAGTGTTGAATTCTTTCTGGGCCACCCTGTATAATGTCTTGTTGACCCTATAGCATACACAAAGGAAGAAGGGGGAAGTTAACCGGAATAGTTATGGAATGGGTTACACTCATGGAAAACTCCATGTCTTTCAAGATTGTAATGAGTCATGTGGCAAAAAAATTTTTTTTGATGTTTTATTTCAATGAAGACTGAGCAAACGGTCAATGAGAATGAAACTACATGTATATCTGGTTTGACACAGTCGTATCTGTTGTGTATTGTTTCCAAATAATGAAAAAATAAATAAATAAAATGTGAGAAATCAGCATGTAGTCCATGTGCATTCCTTACTGTTACATTTAACATAGTGGGGGCAATTCCGTACTAAATAGTTGGACATTTTAGTATTGTTACAAGTCTCACGAGGTTACGTTACAAAATTGGCAAAAATGTTTTATCATATTGGCATATTACAGTGGAAGCCCGTTATAGAGAGGTCGGATAAAACAAAACCCTCTTATAACAAGGTGATTTTTCAGGTGCCAAGTCTATATTTCTTTGTTTTTGGACCCTGAAATAGTGAGGAACCTGATATAACAAGGTAATTGTCATGGTTTTTAGGTCCTCATTATAATGAGGTTCCCCTGTATTATGACATTATTGTGAAACAAACCTTCATTCCTCACTTGTTTGACAGCAGAAAAATGTGAAAATGCCCGAAAATTTCTACTCCGGAATTGCTTTTAAAATGATGACAATTACAGGGTATTACAGTGTAAAAGAGTGTGATTTATTCCTTGAAATAAGGAAAACATGTGAAGCAATCAATAAACATGATTTCTTACAAAATAGACAGTTAAGATCAAATACAACATTAATTCATAAAAATAGACAATAGATCGGAAGTTGTACATTTATACACATAATGCCCCGCATTAGTGAGTTACACATTAGCGAATAAAGATAACAATCACTGTAATATCAAAGTTTATGATATTTGTTACCATGGGTATACACATTTTATTAGATATTCAAATTACACAACATTTTTAAATGTTGTTAATCATGCAATAATAAGAGACAGTGTTAATAAATCAAATCTACAGTTTAATCTGATTTCAGATGCCCTTTTCTGTTCCCATTCAAACACAAAATAATGAACTTATTAATTAAACTATAACACTTTAATCTATCAAGGAACTCGTTTAGATTATACCAGTATGCCATAGACAGAATAAATCATTGACCTAAAACACACAATTCCCCTCCACTGTCAAAACTTGCAAATTTTACATCAAACTAATAAACTGTGGTACGTAAATGCATTAAAAGTTACATCAAAAACAAATACGAACAGGGGCAACAACTTTACAATTTAATTTCCTTTTCCTCCCTTTTTTGCTTTCATTCGTTAGAAATAGGAGAGCCTCCAGGCAACATTGAATTATGCATGTAGTCGCCCTAAGGAGCTTCACTGCGAGTTTCATTAGATTACATCTTCCATTTAATGTGTTACTTGAATCACCTTTTTTCTGTCCTTTGAGGCTTTCGATCACTCACCGATTTGAATAATTCATGAGACATTTTATAGGAGTGAAGCTCTCTGGTGACAGACCAATTCCTCACATGTCCAGATACTGAAAAAAAGAAGAAAATGAAATAAGAGCATATTAAGGGTGGGACGAATCCTTGTACTGCCTCTATGACCAAAAATTTACAGAAATTAAAATGAAATTTAAAAACAAAAATGCATTCACTGAAAAATTGGCATTTCTGTGAAATATGGACAAGAATTGTAACAATGCAAAGATAACAGCAGTGGTATTTATGACAAGTAATATGCTACAACCAATGCAAATCAAAGAAAATTCTGCAAATGTGTAAATCCACAGTATGTCCTGATTATTCCCAAGGTAATTCTGATTATTGGGAGTCTCTTCATAAATTAAGACAGACAATAATGAAGGCATACTAATGATTGAGTTCGGACCCTGTCAGACCACCTACACTATGAGCATTTTACCTGGCAAAAGATTATATGTCAAGTAAAAGAAATCTCAGAAAAAAATAGGCTATTATTTTTTTTATTACATCGATAACAATAAAATAAGATGTTAGATAAGATGTCATTAAAATACACACTCAATGAAATAATATGTATATTTCTACTTACAACTGTGTCTATAGAGATTTTTTTTTTCTGTTTGTACCAAACATTAAAATCGTCAACCGTAACCAAGTCCATTTGAAATGCCAAAATCTCCATCTCCGAAGAAGATATGCATGAGAATACAGTCCCCAAGATACATATCTACAATCATCTGATATACATTATACATAACAGGACCACGCACACTGCATGAGAATTATATACGACACAATTTGTTGTAACAGATATGTATAACCTATTTAGGGAAAACCTTGGCAGTCCTACATGCCGCATTTCCTTGAAAATGAAATTTGACATTGAAACTTCTCATGATTTATTCATGCCATAACTGAATAAATGCAAGTTTCAAACGCTGTCATTCTTGCTTTGCGAGGCAAGCTGAGAGTATTTTGTGGTTACGGTAGTAGATAAACCTGATGATATTCAGCATAATCTAATTACAGTAAAAATGTGGCTTTGGCGATTTCAAACTCAGTAAACCATCAGAATAAGATTAATGACAAAACCTAGCAGTGAGTAATGTTAGGTACAGTGCACTCCCGTTATAACAAACACGGTTATAACAAAATTCCTGTCACAACGAAGTAGATATTCAGGTCCCAAGATTATTATCTATATATTTTTATGTACTTTCACTGTTTGGTTATAACAAAATTTCAATACAACGAAAGAAAATTGCCTGTCCCGACGACTTTGTTATAACGGGAGTCGCCTGTACTCAGTCTAAATAAATGCATAATTGTTGTCATGTTTTAATGAACTCAACTCATATGTTGCTGTTGCTTTTGTCAACATGTCATAAGATCTACATATAATATCATATTCTTGGAGAATAAACAGTGAAAGATATAGCAACATTTACTTAAAGGAGAATGAAACCCAATGAATAGATAGCAATAAGAGAAAGAAAATGGTGAAAGTTTGAGCAAATTTGATTGAACCGTTCAAGAGTTATGAATGTTCAAAGTTTAATAAATCCTTATTATGGAGGATTCTTAAATTGGCAACTCTACCTCTTTTTGAGATGAAAGTGTGGAGAACTCCCCATTGGTTTTGTACACATATTTTCACAAATTTATGTTCTTCTGAAATGTCAGTTGAGAAGGTAATCAAATTCTTTCAGAAAAACATGTAGAATCATTTTTGCTGGAACATACTAGGACAACAAGCAAGAGGCAATCAGATATTGCTTTAAAATTGAGAATAAGTGAAAAGTTGTGTACAAAGCCAATGGGGAGTTCTCCACACTTTCATCTCAAAAAGTGGTAGAGTTGCCAATTTAAGAATCCTCTATAATGACTATGAAATAAACTTTCAACAGTCATAACTCTTGAACAGTTCAACCAAATTTGCTCAAAGTTTCACTGTTTTATTTCTTTTATTGTTCTTCACTCTCTGAATGCAGGAAGATGTTTGGGTTTCATTCCACTTTAACCCATATCTGCCGATCTACAGGAAAATCCATAGAACTGTTAAACGTTACTTTTGCCGATCGACGGGAGATACCGTAGAATTTGTTATTCATATGATTTTAATATGACTCGATTTACTCACCAATGATGATGATAGAATCGATGGAGTGTTTGTTAAAATTACAAATTATAATCTGTACTTTACATTGACACATAGCTTGTCCATTATAGTTCATGCATTTCAGTAAAAACAATGCTTGTTTATATGAAGGTTGCTTGAATATCCGTTTTACGGCCCAACATATAGATAGTTCACACAGTAAAATGCCATCAGCAGATATGGGTTAAACATGCATGCATTTCAGTATTTTTTAACTTTGAATGCATTAATTTTTCTTTTTACCAGTGAATCCTAATAACATGATGTTTCAACTTCTGACATTATTTCTAATTTCCAAGCAGTTGATTGGGATTTCAATTACATTCTTGTAAATAAATAATTGGTAATTTCGACATTTAATCCCATGGCAATGCGGATATTTTGAGGCACATATCACAATGCATACAACTGGGTACACACAATCACCATGAGAAGGCAGAACTTGCACAAACAATCCATCACACTAACCGAGAACAAGTGAAATTTGACATTTAGACGTCATGATTTATTCATGCCGAATGTCATTTGGGGTTTTTCGCGCCTTGCTTGGCGACACATATACATGTAAATGAGCCGGTGAGCTGCTTCGGACATTGAACGTGGTAGAATAATCTACTCTGATCCACATGAAACCAGAATTCACACCTAGTCTTAATGTCAGACCACCAATGCATCTTTTTAAGACTGTGTTTTTTTATTTGCACACCAAACAGTTTTTGCTCAGGTATAATCCAAACCAAGAAAGATACATATAAACACAATGTTCAAAATTTGGGATTCATATTTGTAAAGTGTTTGAAATATAAACAATAAATAATTTTAAATTGGGTCTTTGCTCGAGTTATATTTTGTAACAGTAGTCTAGTTTTCAGACACTTGGTGTAACTTTTATCCACTGAGTTTGAGTATGGTAGAGTCCAATCATAGCAAAGATTGCGTGACAATCGTCTAAGTGCGCTGGTGTGAGTTTTTGACCTTGTAAGCTTTGATCAGCAGGTATTTAGTTTTCACCAAATGACGTACGAATCGGGTCTTGTAGTCAGATTAGTTTAACAGCTGTGTAAAATTCAAATTCAGTGTACGACGTTATGTCACTGCATAATGTTTAAATTTCATCAGCGTTTAATGTCACAAAACCTGACTTTTGGCGCTAAGATTTTTGTGAAAAGTGAAGATTTATGGGAATCTTTACATTGTAAATTATTTTAGCTTATTTACTTGATGTTGGGGTTTACAAATCATGGACACAATCTTCAAACTACAGAGTAATTCCTGAGTCAAATAGAGGGCGCTAACTGCATTGATTGGTGTCGAGGTTAGTTTTGATGGTCATAATATTACCAGGATCAAGTTTGGCTCAAGGCAGATATTCTTCACATCTACAAAATAACAAACAAAAATCATTGGTTTGGAAGCCAGACTAGCATGCATAAGCACACCAACTGCTTGAAACAAATCAATTTTTTTTTCATGCATCGTAGCAAATATGACGTTCGAGTTTCTTATACGATAGTTGCTAAAGTGATTAAGACATATTGACTTGTTAAATATTGGAACTGAATTGATTAAATTAGCTTAGCAGGGAATGTGGACATAAAAACATCAGAAATGAAAAATTCAATTTTACAGTGTTGATACAGTTGTTGCTGACTGTCAGTACCCGTCTGCATTTGTGGATTAATTTAAATGATGCTAAATTTCAAGAATTCTGTTTCTTTAACTCTTAACGTGCCGAAGTCATAGATCTGCACCAACGATACACATGAAGTCCATAGAGGTTTAAATTCCCTGGCATTAAATGATGCGCGAGACTTGAAAGTAACAAGCCAGTGAACGGCGCGGTCAAAAAATTTCGCGCGGTGGTATAATCGCGAAATTTATGGGCCCCCCCGGTAGTATTAGGGTTAAAATCGCATTCTTTTTTTTTACATCATACAAGTGTTAAAGACATGTCATCGGACAACTAACTATCTGCACCTTGTATTTAACTCATTAGAGACTGAGAAGGAGATATCTTGGGATGGTGTCCTTGGAGAATATGTGATTACATTGATATCAAATCATCTTGACTAAGGAATAAGTGAAGACTGATTTTCCTACTCAAAAAGATTGAATATGGCCTGCATCGACACATGGGGAGACTGTCTTGAATTTCTCTTAATCTTTGCATTGCGCCAAATACAAGATCTTGACACTTATACCGAGTCATCCAGACCACTCTCAAACAGGCATCATGAGTGTTCAATTATTCATGGTCATTTCTGCAATACACAGACGTGAATCAAACCTATAAGTGATTCTTTTTTCTAAGGTAACAAGGTGTGAAATATTCAGATATGGCCAGAATTTGTGTATTAGAAATTTGAACTTTCCTAATTTCACTTGTGTTTGGTTTCGTTTCCCAAAGAACAGCTACATACTTACATAGTCTTCAGCGTAGTCTCGTCGCTAGGTCTATGGGAAATACATGTTGAAGCAAAATCAAACTGTCTCCAACAGGTTTGTCAATGCCTGAGCAAGCAAGCAAAATTGACATATGCAGGCACAACTTTACCATAAAGCTAGTCCTTCCCACTCTGTTTATATTACAAAAATGAACATGTTGACAGTGCACATGATGATTAAAAACTCTGCAGCATGAATTTCACATGATACACAATTTCATAAGACACAGATTGAAATATATAAATCAATATATTTATATTCATAAGTATATTGGTATGATTATGAAATGTGTAACAACCACAATATCATTATCTATATTAATGTATAGATATATTTTCATGAATTTCATCTATATTTACAATAAAAAGTTGGATATATCTTTTATTGAGATAAATCTATCAATTGATCAATTAAGAGAAAGATACAAAGATATAATGTACATGTAGTACGAACAATTAAATATCCAACTAAATACGGTGTAGTAGCTGGGATATCTTTGCACGTTGTCACAAATCCAACATTCTAGCAATTGACTGATCTTGATATTTTCAGTCTTCCAGGTGAGCAAGTATAAAGAAGATAGTAATCTTGTGCGAATGTATACCTTTGATTCGTCTTGTAATTTTTTTGTTGCAACACATTTGAGAACATAACAAAATATTCACGCTGATACACAGTTACCTAACCAATGCTTTACTTTTCAAGTTTCTGCCATAATATCACTGCAAACATACTGAAAATAGTATGATTTCTAATGACAATCATAAGGAAGATTGATGATAGAAATTGTACAATGTAAATTACTCAATTAGACAATGATTCCAGGTGACAAAATATTTCACTACATACTTAATTTGTAAAACCAATTCATTCTACTAGAAAAACTAATGATTCACAAATGATAAAAGTCTAAATATTAACTAGGTATGCCTGCTTGAGAATTTGCCAATACAAAAATCTTCAAACTAGAACTAAGAACATGGCATTCATTTGGATACAAAAAGTCGCCAGACAGAAAGAGGAGGAAGGAGAAGGAAAAGGAAAACGAGAGGACTTCTGACAAAATAAAAAGGTGATCCATTGATACAAGGATCACCAATAATCACACTAACATGCAATGCTTTCACTTGCTGGATTTTTCAGTAAAAATCAATGTTTTCAGAAGTTACACTCTAAAATCCTCATGCACCGAAGTTTTAAAACTACATTCCCACCTTAAAATGATTAAAGCATGCGATGTACTTGAAGATAAAAGGTCAAGAAAAATTGCAATTAATCATGGTTTTAAAAACACGATAAAACTGTAATTTAAGTTTAAGTGCTATTTCAAACATGGGGTGCACCCTGTAATAAACTAGACACACATAGCAGCACACTCCCCAATAAAATGGTTATTGCTTCGCCAGCATGGGCTTCATGTTTACCATGCACTCCTTAGTTTATTGCAACATGTTGACGTACATACTCTTACTAAATTTAAAATCTAAAAGCCCCTTAAAGATTGTGTCAGGGATGTGCAAGTCCATTACTTCCCTTCATTATCAATACCAAACGGTAGTTTAGTACGTACAAATGGTGTGTTGAAAGTTTGAGATCCATACGTCATGAATTTGTTGTTTTATGAGAAAAACTAATAACGACATGTTACCAGAATGTTGTTCCTTCCGTGAGTTTCAGTTTTGCTCAAACTGCGAATCGCGGTTGTGTAACCTCGCATGACCAGCGGCGCGCTCTGATTGGTTAAACGGCTAACCTCTGCACGACCATTGGCTAATGGCTGATCGGACAATTTTGGAACGGCACATGCACGTTTGACGTCGCGGAATTTTTGAAAAAGGATGAAGTTTGACCGTCCAGATTTTCACCAAAACTCAATAGTTTACCCCAAGTCTATATGAGAGGTGTTTATTTATATTAATCTTCACATTGGATATGATTTCAGCTGAATTCATTCATTTAGGTGTTTTTTGACGTGCAAATGAATGACACAATCTGTAAGGAGGCTGACACACTTTCAAAGAACTTCAAGTATCTGTCTATCTGTCTGTCTATCTACCTGAAGAGCAGGGAAAAGTTATTTGTATGTGTTTATTCAGCACAATCATCATCACAAATCAAACATTTATATCAACACAAGCATATTACTTAATATTTGTTAAGTAACATCCATAAACTGATTGCCAGAATTATGGTACTTTAAGTACTATTGACAGATACTAATCAAGTGTCACTGTTTTAAGTGAACTTTTAAAGGTCCACTGTCAAGGGTCAATGCAACCACAGAGAGGATGACAACTAGTCTTGGAATACAGGCACATATTCACGAACATGGACTGTTGCAGTGCCACAGTGTACAGACCGGGGAGGAAAACAAATAATGTATGTTTTCCACACTGTCATGGCTGTTGCTGTTGCATTATGGGTATCATTAGTGCATCCTTTCTATGATTTTAGTCAAAAGAGGGCACTTTTCATTCTGTCATGACAGTGGGCCTTTAAAATCTAAAAGCCCCTTAAGGAGGCTGACACACTTCGGAGAACCTCAAGTAGCTGTCTATCCATATGTCTGTCTATCTAAGTGAGGAGCAGGAAAAACTTCTGTTGCCTTATTTTCTACAATCATCAATCATCATCACAAATTTTACATCTGTGTAAACACAAGCATATTACTTAATATTTGTTACGGAAATTTGAAATCTGATTGCCAGGGCCTTTTTATCGGCAAATACTAATCAAACGGCAATGTTTAAAGTTTATGGTTGCACAAGTAAAGTAGCTCTTGTCTTATTTTAAGTGCCCATCAAAGTCATGTTTACACATTAGCATCTCAGTAGGAGAATGACAGGCAAAAAGTAGTGGTTCGAGGTAAACAAATATCCACGGAAAAATAAATTTTCAAAATCAATGGTATAATGATAACCCTTTACCTGATAACAATATTAAAAATAATATCTGATCAGCTCTCTAATTACAGACATTTACTAACAGGTCATGATTCATTATCGCACCTGGACAAACCGACAACAAAAACATTCATTTCAGGCTTCACATACTGTACATCATCATCATCATCATCATCATCATCATCATCATCATCATCATTTGATTATTTTGTTTATCAGCAAATACTGATTTTCAACACCACCACCACCTGATGTGTCAATATAAGTACTAAATTGTACATGTAGTTTGAGTAACAAAACCTTGTGTCTCAAATATATTAAATATTCAGGAGAGCCAAAAAACAGGATTGACTTAACTGTATATCATACATGATAGCCATCTTCATTCTACCAAGTAATAGACAGTTCATATCTTGAAACTGAAAATTTGGACAGAACAGGTAAAGTCTGGCTTCCAAGATGACATTTAAAAACAGCCAATTTCTCCCTCGAAAATGAGATATGAGCTTCTGTCACTCCAGCAATGATACTGGGAATGTAATCAGCCAAGTACCTGAATACATAGTATACCAATAAACAGTGTTGTACCGAGCCCACAGGTTCCAAGACCGAAACCGAGACCAATTAAGGCCACCTAAATTGGGACTTGAGGCCGGCCTTGGATAGAACATTGCCAATAAAACATCACCCAACTTATTTCCCAGAAAAATTTTAAAAATATTCTGAAAAGACGTGCTATTCTTCTAAATACCACAATTGAGATCGATATTGCTTCTTATCTAAAATATCAAAGTCCTCAAATCTGGACGGCTAATCCGGCCGATGATATATTATCTCCCCCGCCGGCGGTCTGATGGACGTGCGTGCAGACCAGGACGGGGGCCACGCAGATCTCGTAGTCGTCCTCCTTCCAGCACGACACCGGCCGATCCTCGCGGAACTCAATCCGCCTGCTCCCGTCCTCGCGTGACACCGAGAACGACTCGTCCATGATGATGCGCGACTTGGCCATGTCCACCTGTGGCGTGCCGCACACGTGCCGGTGCGCCGTCAGCGACGCCTTGGCCGCGGCCGACATCGTGTTGCGCCACGGCGACCCGTCCGTCGTCAGAATCGCCTGGAACGCCAGCGTGTGGATGTGCAGGCGCGTGACCCTCCGCCCATTTTTCACATTCGGTAGATTCTTTAGGTAGCCGTAGACGGAGCGGATTTGGTCCAGGACGGTCGCGACCCGGGGGTAGGGGTCCGAGATGAGACTGATGTTGCCGTAGGTGAGGAGACTGTGGAGGTTGGGCAGCTCCTGCTCGTTCATCCCGAGGGAGTCGGAGTGCGGGATGATGTACTCCAGGAGCTGGTGCATCATCTCCTCCTCGGCGAAGGACGCCAGCTCCAGGTGGACTGGCGTGGAGCGGGGCAGGTCCAGCAGCATGTCACGCAGCTGCTGCAGTCGGGATTCACGTTCTCCTACGGGACAGATGCCGAAAGAAAAATCAGTGATACAACTCTGAAAATCAAATTACCTGAAGGCACCATTTAACAATGTTTCCCGTTTTAAAATATGAGCTACATGATCCTCCATGCTACTCCTGTCTCTGATAAGGTCTAAAAATGGGGCCAGAAAAAATTTCAGTTCAAAAAGATCATGAAATTTTTTCAAAACGTGAAAATCAATGAGTGACAATTCCAGTTTTCAGGCTGCTGTATCACAGAATTTTCGTCCTCAGGACATAAATTCATGTGCGGATATTTATCTGTACATATCTTTACTAATGACAGCATGACTGTCTAATGTCTTGTGTTCTAGTGTGTTTATTTGTCTAATGAAACACTATCACGTAGGTCAGATATTAAAGTTTGACAATTTTTTTAATGGGGCTTTCACAAAGTTAAATGGTGCCTTTAAGTAATTATTGCAATTAAATTAATCTTTGATCATCTAGTCTGAGTAGCATTTAATAAGAACAACCTGGAAATGAATACTCTTTCACATACACAATCCTACTATTCCACATTTCCTTTGTTTTGCCACACTTCTTGAAATTCTATTTTCATATCTTTAAATTAACTTGAGTTAATTTGACTTGCAATACACAAATATGCCATTGAAATACTATACTATACTTTTAGTATCAAAGTAGTATTTGCCTTTTTTTCCCATGTTTTATTGATTTTCATGATTTACAGTAACACAAGAAATCAATGATACATTAGACAATCAAAGAATTGTCTTATATGTGTTTGCACTTTTATCAAAATAAATGTGCTTTGAAACAAGTCTAAATTTAAATTACATTCACATCTGTAAATAATTATTTTTCAACAAAATAGAAAATACTGTATATTAAGACAAAAACCATATTTTTTTTCTAAATATCTTATTTAAGTGTAATTTCATTTGCCTGTAAATAAGACTGTAACAGTAATCTAATCATGCATGACTAAAAATGTCTATTTTCAATAAAACTGGGGTTCATTTTGTCATCTTACCTTCCTTAAAGGGAAAATTATCCATCATCTGTAGGCCTCCCAGTACCACAGCTTTGGGGTTGAAGCCAGCCAACTCTTCTCGGAATTCTTCCATTCCCTCTAGGATGGGGTTGTACTGATCGCTGTGAATGATGAACCTGAACGTGGGAGAGAAAGACAAGATGCTATGATACACATTACACAATTCACCATAATGAAGTTATGTCCCAACTCTTAGCATTAAAGATTGTATCCATGATTTATACAACCTAAAATGAACTTTCACACCAAATAAGCTAAAATCATTTATAATGTACAAATTCACATAAATCTTATCACCTCTCACAAAAGCCTTAGGGCAGATATGTGAGGTTATATTTATTTATTTATTTATTAACGGTATACATAGCTCATGCTTGTGTTATGTATTAGTAAGCACTAAAAAAATTAACACACAATGCACCAATGTAATGTTGCTCAATGAATTTGAAGTGTATAGCTTTAAACTAGTCTGACTGCAAGACTGATTCATGTATTATCTAGTGAAAACTGAATGCCTAAGCTTTCAAGGTCAAAAACTTATCCCAGTGCAGTTGGAAAATGATATTACCATGCAATCTCTGCTACGGTTGGACTCTACCAGATGCAAAATTACGAGGTGAATGCTACATCCATTGTCTGAAACCTAGACTACCATTATAAAATACAATTTGGGCAACAGCCCAATTTTAAATTATTCATCACTTATACATGTACAGTAGTTCAAAAAATGGACAACATATGAATCCAACATTTTCAACACTGATTGTATTTGTATATGTACCTTTCTTTAGTTGAATCAAATCTGAGCAAAAACAAGTTGGTGTGCAAAAAAAAACCCCATTTTTAATTTTAAATGTGTTAATGGCTCTGTGCACTTCATTTCAAAGCTGTGTGTACGTCAAAGTGATCTAAATCAAAACTTTGAATCACTTGCTTTGAATTCACCAACCCTGTTTCTAACACTTTACAACTAGTGTTAAAGACAGTCAAAGTAATTACTTACAATTAGACGAACGGCTTCGACCTCTGTATGGCGTCCGGTGGTCGTTTTTCAGTAACTTGTAGACGATCGTTGACAGGTATTTTACATGTATATACGGTGATTACGCTGCCTACAGAGGCCGAATCCCAGATAAGTTGTACACACTGGCGTTTTCTAAGCCAGGACCCACGGAAGTCGGTTGAGTGCCGAAAGACGGAAAATATCCGATTTTACACCAATACCTGACTTACGGAGAGTGAAAAATCCTCCTATACCCACCTCCGGTCATGCCAATCCGGATTCCATCCCTTATTTTCGTTGTAAAAATAGGGTGATAACCGCGAAAATATCTTCAAGATAGTTGTTTCCTTCAGTCTCGTACAGCGATTTTATCAGCCTGGCAGCCAAAGCTCACGTTCTTTGATAGCTACGTAATTATGTCTTGGGCTTTGTGCATCACAGACAAAAAATCGGTACAGAGACTGAAGGAACATTTCTTGAAGATTTATTTCGCGGTTTTCACCATTGTTAACGGACGGAAAATAAGGATGAAATCCTCGAATGGCATGACCGAGTGGGTAGTAGGAGTGAATTTTTCACTCTTCGGTAAGTGATCCAGGTATGGTGTAAAATCAGATATTTATCGCGTCTGGTTCATGCGGACTCAACTCATTCCGGTTGGGTCAGGTTTGCGAGTCTAGAACGCGCAGTGTGTAACAACTATCGGGAACTTCGCCTCTGATAGGCAGCGTCATCACGTAGATATACATTAGTAAAATATCTGTCAAGTCGTCTGAAAAGTACTGAAAAACGACAAGCGACGCCATAACAGAGGTCGAAGGCCTTCGGATCTATTACCTACAAAGTATGCTTAGTTAAATTGTGCAACTACATGTATGAGTGATGAAACTCTACCATGGCAGGCATACGATTAATCCAGTGTATGAGAGGCACCTCACCTGTTTGCCCGTGGTGATGTATGGCTGCCAAACCTCTCCCCCGTCTTGTACTCCATGATGACATGAACATCATCTTCTTCCACCGGGTTACCGACAACTGTCAAAAGAGTAACACAAGTAAATAGATTATCTCTCTCCAGTCCTCTGGCAGGTGGGAGTGCTGAGAGTGCTGTGGTACCTCTGGATTTGTTTAAAGTGATAGGCTAACATTGTGGAGCTTCAATTAAAAAAAATGTCAAACTGTGTTATCTGAGCTACATAGTAGTGTTCAAATGGACAAATAAAGTCACTAGAATACAAAAGTTTTAAAAGTTATGTTGCCAATGGCAAGGTATGCATGAATAAACAATTTCTACTCCGGTGGATGATAAAATAGCCTAGATCTGCACACAGTAAGTCTATGGCAGGAAATGGGAAGGTGAATCCAGTCAATTTGAATGCTCAGATTTTCACTTTTTTAAATCACTTAATCATCATTTTGAAATACAATTTTTTCAGGGCTTCATTTTTAGACCTTATCAAAGACACTTGGAGCATGGAGGATTAAGTAGCTCACATACTTTTAACTGTGGTAAATGTTAGCCAGTGGCTTTAAAGCTAAATGACATGATTGGAAATTGTCCGCAACTTGGGTGAAACTACTCTAAAATCAAGTAACTGTGCAAGGATTCCACTGTGAAAGTTTGGTGTGAAAAGTTGACTCATTCTAAAAAAACTTCCACCAGTATGCCTTGTGACAGAGGTGCTGTGGCGAGATTGGTAAGGCGCGTGCCTGACAATCTAGAGGTATGGAGTTCGAGTCCGCCCGCATTAAAGGCATTTGGGATACTCATTTACAAACATCGCCTGGCAGACCAGGAAAAGATAACCCATGTCCTTAAGGCATTGATATTGAAGGGCATGTCCTTGTGAAATCTGGGGTCAGTGATTGCCTAAGAATTTGAAAATATGCATAAAGAATAAACAATAGCCATTTGTTACGTTACTATGGTAGCAATCTTTTCTCGTGAGAAAAAAATTCAAATCTGAGTCTAAACGGTCACTATAATTCCACTAAACTGAGTTTCTAGTCCTATATTTGCCTAAAAGTTCCCAGATGGCATTTTCTTTCTAAATGCCGTTGTATTTACACAATGTTAATTTTTAGGTATGCAAAAGAGATCCCTGCCTTAATGTCCTCAGCAAGACATTTTTAATCTGCTTTGCTGCTCTACCCAACCACTAGGAGTATAAATGGGTACCTGAGAGGACTGAGAAAAGCCAGTTGTGAATGAATTAGCTCCTGAGCGCCTAACAGGCAGCCGGGCTAGGAATACTCCCCAGGGAGTGGAGATGGCGCACAATAATGTGCAGGCTTGATATGGGTCCAATGATCAGGGGGTAATGTGTGACGTCGTGTGAGCACGGTTCTACAGTGGTACAAGACGATAAACCCTCACCTTTACCTTTACCTTTAGACAAATCTGTTGTGTAGCTCTCTATGGGGTCTATTTCTATCAAGGATCGAGAGAAACAAAATGCTAGTATGTTTATGCTTGATGCGGCTTGAGTAAACAAATTCAAGATAAATCCTTCCAGCCAGGAGATAGAGTCCAGCTGGTGTATCCATTGATATATCTTTCAACCAGTTTGGTTCAAGAGGCATTTTTTATTTCTCCCAATCATGTCACTGCCCTCTAAGGGGAGGAATACATGTAGCATCCTAGAATTTTGCTCCTTCAATTTTTTCTATTTTTTTTATAATAAACTGAAATGTTTCTGTTATTAATCAAAAATGTCAGGAGACCTACAGATTCATTTCCACTGTTTATGGAATCCTCCGTCACATTGCCCAACATTTATGATTTATTGAAAATTAATGAAGGATTCTGAACACATGGCCATTGCAAATAACCTCCCCCATCACGTCTTTTATTAATTAAAATGTCGGGAGACCTCCAGATTGATTTCCAATGTTTACAGAAACCCTGTGTCAGGTATACACATATTTCAAATTTATCATAAACTGACAGAAGATTCTGAAAACATTTACGTTCGTTATGAAAACAAAATGTCAATTTTTCCTTTACTCCAATTCCAGACATAATATATTTCTCAAAAGCTGTAAGGGGGTGCCACAGAATGTTAATTATCATGCCTTGAAAATACCTTAAATTTAGGAGCTTAAAGGAATTGCAGCCCCCTGGATGGGAGGTACTTGATTCAAACTGGGAAGACACTGTTGTTTTATTAGCACACCATAATGTCATAATTGAAGAGTTATCTGGTTTCAGCAGATAACCATTATTATTATGCAGTGACTAAATATCAAGGCTTATCTACACTGTATAAGGGGGTCAGAAAATGTGCAAAATATTATACTGTTGATTTTTCTTCCCTCTTTTTTTTCTGTCCACCATGAGCATCCTCTTGTCTCTTGCTCTTGCCCTCCTTCCCTTCTACATTTTCCTCTCTCTCCTTGTTCTCTCCTAATTCTTTCTCTCCCTCTCTTTTGTCGCAGATGGAAAGGGGTGGCAGCATACATGTAAATCAAATCAAATTATTGATAAGTCTTGTAAGATTCTTCTCTTTCCTCTTCCCTCCTTTCTCTCTCCTGTTTTCTTCCTCTCTTTTTTAGCTGTGGTTGATTATAAGCATTAATTCTGTATTCTGATTACCATTATTTATAATTGTTATATATTGTCATGTGTTTTTTGCATTTATGCCAGTGGAGACCAAATTTCTGTATTTTTTTATAATCAGACAATAAACGATCTTGAATCTCTTGAATCTTTTGAATAATGATTTCCACATGTGCCCCATTTTATGTTCAAAATACAGCAATTCCATACAAGAAAATACACAAGAAAAATAAACGTACATGTACGTATTCAAGGCTATGAATATCCTTGCTCAAGTAGGCCTACTCTATCATTCATATGTACAAATTCCCTTGTTATAAAAAATGTATTGCATTAATATTATATGAACCCATTCCATATATGGGTCAAGTTAATGACATTTAAGGATCGTGTATTACTTATCCTAGATAAGCATCAGACTTCTTATAGTCTGTCCTCTAGCTTAGCAATAATGACTTGATGCAGTTCACGATGAACAGTGCACATCTCTGCATGAGATAAGCATATCCTGGTCTATCTCATCAAGTCCCCATTCATTTAATCAGTTTTGAATTAGCTCTAATTGTCTCATCATTTTGCAATTACTTTCAATTTGATGTGACTGTACTATGGGTACACAGTGTACCCACAGACAAATATACATATGGATATTAGTCTGGACACCAGACTGTTATTTGATATGCACAAATGTTCAGATAGCAGTTGTTGGTAGTAGTCCCCTAAAGCTCTCTTGTTTTCAGTACTATGTTTTGTGCAAATTATATGTTTACACAATACAAATTGGTGAGTTTGAAATAAATAAATGAATGGTGAGGAATTATATCAGCTTTCAGTCTATCAGTATATCAGTTTTCCTATGTAATAATTACAGACATCATTTGAATTGTGATATGTGTGACCATATGGATCCTAAACATGCAAATAATTTGAAGCTACAGGTAGCAGTGTTACATAAATATTGTATTTCAGAGATATTCTCTGTGTGCCAGCTAATTTCATTTTTTTTTTAATCATATGTTTGTTTTTGGTTAGCTAGACTTGTGTCAATATACTCCATGGAGAATTGATGGGTTTGTTGAATAAATGCAAACTATTGATTGAGGCAATCAGAGTGGATTCTGGGTGTCCTGTGTAGGTATGAAATTACAATTATTCATATATATCCTTTTCCTTTTGTTATATTATTACCTACACTCACAAAGCAAAAAAAAAATCAGTCTGTCGTCTACTAGCACTGTCTGCTCATATATAAACTCCTCAAAAAAAGTTTGGAAATCTGAGTTTGATCCGTTATATCTCCCGTTTCGTAGTAATAATCAATGCAAGCTTGATATCATCGGAAAGATTATTTAATTTTCTTTAAAATGATACCCTTCTTATTATGATTATGCCATCAAGGAAAGGGCAGTGTCTTAAAATGTGTTGTAAAGTGTAAATTGAAAAGCTGCAAAATGACCAAAGTTGGGTAAATCACTCAATTTTTGTTGTTGGTGATAAGTGAGTTTTTCATTGTCTCTTTGGTTGTTATGCACTCTTATGTGAACATTGACATGGATTGAAAGAAACACCTGCACAAATATGCAAACAACAACAACAAAAAGTGAAACAACCAAATAAACAAACATGTATGGGCATTTAAAAAATGGATATAAGGCCATTAATCTCACAGACATTAAATCTCATCACATTAACACAAAGTAATAAAACAAAATGTGTCAGGGCCTTGATTTGTATGGATTTTCATGTTTATCTTCCCATGGATCTAGCTTTGATTTCATCAATGTTCATTGATTTTAATAACATGATCAGAGTTCAGTATCGGGTGGATGACCCACGTGCCTGCACCACCGCCTGGCACCGCTTCCCCATGCTGGTGATGAGCTTTGTGATTTGTTGCTGTGGGATGGCATTCCACTCGTCAATCAGTAATTGACGCAAACCTGCCAATGTCGTTGCATTTGTGACTTTCTTCCGTACAGCCCGGCCGAGTTGATCACACAAATGTTCAAAGGGGTTGAGGTTTGTGTCCAGTCCATTCTCGTGATACCCTCTCTCTGAGAAAATCCACGCAAATCAGGCTCCTGCCACTTTTTTATCACTCTGTGGTGTTAATGTGGTGAAAGGTCCGTGAGATTAAATGTCTTACGCAGTCCAGTTTTTTAATGCACATACAAGTTTGTTTGTTTCTTTGTTTTTTCACTTTTTGTTGTTGTTGTTTGCTTACTTGTGCAGGTGTTTCTTTCAATCCATGCCAATGTTCACATTAGAAGTGTGTAACGATCAAAGAGACATTGGAAAACTCACTCATCAACAACAATACAAATTGCGTGACTTACCAAACTTTGGCCATTTTGCAGCTTTTCAATTTACACTTTACACCACATTTTGAGATACTGCCATTTCCCTGATGGCATAATCATAACAAGTAGGGTATCATTTTAAAGAAAATTAAATAATCTTTCCGATGATATCAAGCTTGCATTGATTATTACACGAAACGGGAGATATACGAATCAACTCAGATTTCCAACTTTTTGGGAGTTTAGTAACAAATGATACAAAACCTGTGTAGAGCAGGGGCAAGCCGACCCCACCTCCTCCCCCCCATTTGTTTCAAAGTATTGAAAATTACTGGATTTTTAGCTAGTTTTTAGAAAATCACCCCCCCCCCGCAATATTTCACTGAGCGATTTGGTTGTTGATTTGGCTCGTGAATTTTGCTCGCGAAAATTTTTCCGCCAACGCCTTTATGTGTTTGGTTGGAAGCTTGAGCTACATGTATGTGTGATCAGGTGTTTCATGTGTATTGTGCAGTATGCCTTCCCATTTCAAATGTCCATTGACGATGTTTGTGCAATTGCAGATAAATTTCATGACTATGCAAATTTATCAAAATAAAACTTACAATACTAAATACAAAGGGCTTAGTGGTTTAATTCATGAAAAACAATGTTTGGGTATTGTTTTTTTCGGTGGGGGGGGGGGGGGGGGGGGGGCAGAGTTCTGGGCAAAAAAAAATCTGATAGTAATAATAATTTCACTTGTCCAAAGGGCCAGCAAAAAAAAAATTAGTGTGGAGCCCTGTATGCAGCTTAACACAACAATTTCAACTTCTTCTCTTACCTTTGACGTGGTCGTGGAATTCTTCCAAGGTGCGCGGGGTGGCTCTGCCCCCCAGTAAGACGTCGCACCCCTCCATGGCCAGCCGATTAGCCATCACGGCGGCGTTCCCTCCGACGTACGACCAGCTTCCGACCTGCTCACCTGAATGCCGGACGATCTGACGGAAGAGGTCTCGGTTGTGGACATATCGTCTGGAAATAACAAAGAGAGGAAACCGTTGTTATTAGGGGTGTAGATAGCAGTGGGGTATGCATTGCCCCCACAATGGCAGGTGAGGGTTTGCACAATTATTCCCTCCCCCAAACCATTTTTGAAGACAATGAAAGATAGGACCAAAAGTTTTCTGCTTTATAAAATGTCAAATTCTGCTATCTACTGCTTTAAAAGTGTCAAATTCCACTTTCTTCTGCTTTGTAAATTTTACCATTCTAAATTTCACTAAAGGTTTAATAAACCTTATTTTTTATATCTTTCAATGCATGGCAATGAAAAAAAAATGATTGTTTTTCTTACTTCAGTCGCCCAGTTTCACTGAGTCTGAGTAATTCCTAGATTTATTTTACATACAGTGTGATACTGTATGGGTAATCAAAGCTAATCATGATGCATTTTGAAACTGATTATTTTACACTTATTATAATTAGTAAGACTGCCTACCAACTTTATTTTTTAGAGACCGCCTTCTCGTAAATTTTCACAGCTATATTTTCAAGACCAAGTTTTCCCCTTTCTCCTTCAACTTCAGCAATTTCCCTTCACACAAAACTTTTGGGACTTATGAAAGATATCAATTATACTAATGTAATGATTAATAATTACAGAAATGATTACATCAGCAATAATGATGATGATAATATTAATTGGTAAATACACAATCAAAACAATGTACTAAATCTTAAAGATGCTGTATAACACTATGGAAGACCCATTTACAAAATTGTCGAACTTTGCTGTCATATCTGACAGTGTTTGAATAAACAAATAAACACCCTAGAACACAAAAGTTTGAGCAGTTATGCCGTCACTAGTACAATATGTGCAGATATAAATTGGCACATTAATTTTTCTCAGCTGATAGGAAATTCTGCAACACAGCAGTCTATGGGGGAAAGCTGGAATGGTCTCTCAATAATTTTCACTCTTTAAAGCCCTTAAAGATCATTTTAAACTGCAATTTTTCAGGGCTTCATTTTTAGACCGTATCAGAGACACTGGTAGCATGGGGAATCATGTAGCTCAGATCTTTTTAAACTGGAAACATTTTGTTATACAATGCCAGAATGCCTTTAAGAATAAGAACACCAATGATCTAATTTCTGACAAAAATATTTGATTAGAATAATGAAGTCATTTTATCAGTTTACATGTTAGTAGCGAGATTCGTCCAGCCAGGATCAGATGTGTTTTATAGCACGTCTGAATCAGAAATGAATCTGGTTTATTTTACATCTTGCCACACCCTGGCTGCTGATGAAGAGTGTGTGCTAGCCTGTTTTTGTTAACACTCTCCTGCCAGAGTAAGTGTTTTTTGTTTTTTGCCTTTGGGTTTTTGAAAAAAAATTATCAGTTTACATACTTATGTATATGTTACAGAGAAGAAGGTTCATAACAACACTTTTTTTAATTCAAATTATGTGCTGTGAACAGATTATATCAAGGCTTGATTTTATTCAACAGATCACCTCACTGTACACTGAACACTGGACTGCCAGATTAATTACAGGAGAACTCCAGGCTGAAAGCAAGTTGGTTTAAATAGAAGCAGGACAATTAAGGGAATCACATCACTAAAAGTTTGAGGAATATCAGATAAATGTTTTATAAATATTATTCTTTTTTCTTGTTTGTTTGAATTTGCTGAAGTCTCTCAGTATGTTCCTCTGATTTTCTGGTTTAATACAAAATATTCTGTTTTCAGCCTGAGAATACCCTTTACTCAAAGGGTCAAGTGAAAATTGACCATCTAGACTCTACTTACAGTACTTTATATACTGCACGTTCCTAGGTTATGGGAGGTTATGCTGGTATACAGAATTTCTAACAGGAACACAGAATCATTTTAATGAATACAGACAGCCAATAAAAACAAATCAATTATATTGTGTGTTTGGTCTAAGATTGAAACCACTTTGCCGACTTAGCTTCAAAGAGTAAATAGGTTTGCCACTTCTTCTTGATAAACCAAAATGGCATAGGGGGCTGTAGAACAATTCACTGCAGGTAAACTCGAAAAAAACTGCACTTCAAAATGATTGTGATGTACTTTTTAGAAAAAGTTTTGTACCATTCATTTTTATCTTTAAAGTGACAGCACAAGTTTTCAAGATGTTTGTATTCACGGATGTTTATTCATTTTTTTTGTATTTTTTTTTTGTGATTGAGTGTCCACAATGAATTAAACAGTGCTTTGAAGACAAATACTGCTTCAAATCTCCATCCTCCTATAATCAATACAGTTCAGTCACAAAAAAAAAAAAATCCTACGCTTACGGCCACTAGACAACTCAAGAGTGAACACGGCTCATGCAGCCACAATCATGGCTTACTGCATGACAATGCAAATACTACCAGTATTTATCAACGACTAAACACTACAATTCATTGCCTCTCGAGACTGGGTAAATCAAC
>JZLH01S0332009.1:117734-128675 GCA_001188425.1 Eucidaris tribuloides | reverse complement strand
AGACGATATCTCAAGAATGACAACAGCATTAGTCTTGTTACTTGGCATAGTTATGTCCCATGTCAATACCTCGGCATGGTAGTCTTGTCAATGTCCTAGACTATCTGTGACGTCATCTATGACGTCATTTATAAAAAAAGCTAGAGTTAACCTATATTTGCAATATCTCGAGCCTTCCGTCGACTAAATTAACCAAACTTGGCAAAGGTCAACTTAAGGTCATGGGTCAACTTTTGGTCTAAACCACATGCGCGCGCACGTCTCCACCGACGTGTACGGGCGGGTCAAAAAATAAAAATTCTCCAAATGACTTCTTATTAACAGCACTATATGTTTCAGGTCATTTGGAGCATTTTAGTGCGAGCGCGTACGCGCGCGTTTTTTCGCGTGCACCACTTTCCCGACCGCATACCGTCGTTTTTTCGATGGTTTTGGATGTCTGACTGAATTCTATATCAATTAGAACCCTTTCCCGACCAGCTGGACCCAAATTATCGCTTACAAGTCCTCAAAACATAAATGCGCGCGCATGCGCGCGTAGTGATTTGCGGCATTATTAAGTCGCTTATAACTCTCTAGAATGAACGGTGACCCCTACTTTTTGTTGCTTATTCTGATAGACTATGATGCGTAGACGGCATTTCGGGCATCGCTTCTTATGCCAAAATGCTGTGACGTCATCTATAACGTCACAGAGAAAAATGGTATTTCCGGCATATCTTATGACTGGAGTCGAGTAACATAACCAAACCTGGTACGAAGTAACTTTAGGTCAAAGGTCATCACGGGTGCTAATCATATGCGCGCGGGCGTCAGGACGAACGCGTACTCGTACGTTTAAAATTAAGTCTTAAATCAGTAATTTTTCTCTTGAATAAACGATGAACTCTACCTCGTATTGGTCATTCTGATAGCCTATGGTCCGTAGATAACAGTTCAGGCACAACTTTGTATACCGAATACTTGTGGCGTCATCCATGACGTCACAAAAAAAAATCGTATTTCGCCCACATCTCATGAATGGGGTGGATTAAGATATTGATAACAGAACTTGGTACACAGTAACTTCAGGTAAAAGGTTATCACTGGTGCTAATCATAACCGTCCGCGCGTCGCGAAGTTCGCGTACGCGCACATCGATTTTTTAATTAATGGTTGATAGACAATTTCAGGTTATGAGGGAGATATTTCATCATACAATAAGAATTGATATACATTGTTGTGACATTTTCTCTCAATTTAAAGATCGGAGCGGTTACGCGGATCACCAATTCGTCTTAGTGACGAATTAAAATCTAGTTTCTTTTAATTTTATTTATCAATTCTGTGAATATTATTTCTCAGAAACCTGAAGCAGTATCTTCTGTCTAAATACTAAATTCATTTGAAATACATGTATTTTGAATTTTGAATTTTCAGCATTCCCACAGTTTCAATACCCATTTAATATACTAACTAGATACATGAACGTCTCATTTGTATGTCTCTATGTAATGTATTTATGTTTAGATGTATTATGCATGTCTATTTGTTGATGATATACTGTTAATGTTATTGTGCTTGTATTTTTTTGTCATTTTTATCTTTGTAAATGGAACTAAGCCTGAACAGGCCCAACAGGGCTTTATTTTTAGTTTCCCATTTTCATTTTTCTTGCTTTTAAATATCAAATTGTACAAATGTTATGTTATTGTTTTCATGAATAATGGAATAAATAAATGAACTGAACTATTTCTGTATGAATATTAAATGTTCAATTTATTTATTTTGAATTAGTTTCATAAAAAATTAAACACATTGTAACTTTCACTGAACAGATAAAAGAGGTTATTCCTCCAAATATGCCACCATGCCACTGTGTTAATCTGAGGATGTGATATGATTAAATTTATGGTCTGAATATTTGCCAAAATATAATCTAAATTTCTAATGAATTGAACTGAATTGTATGAATTAAATTGAATTGACTGGAAACATAATGAAATTTGATGAATGCAGCAGACAGTCTAGATGCATAGATATCCAATTTCATATAATGTAGTGGTTATGGTGTATGGCTACTGAGTGATTTGAAGCAACAGTATCATCCTTGATGGATAGATGATTAAATCCCAGTAGAATGCCACGGTTAAGTGCAAATTCAGAAAGAGATATTTAGTAATGACTGAAAGCCTGCGATATCTACCTCGTGCACTCGAGATGTTTTTATAATCAGGGGTTTTATCATTGCATTCGGCGTCGTAGCCACTTTTTTAATCAATTGTTATTGGAATAATGAATTAGAAAGGCACCAAACAACCCATAGGTAATGGACCTGAATTCATTGCAACCGCTAGTCGACACATTTTCTGTGAGTGTCAGTAGAAAGATGCAGTGTGCATCCATGTACAATGTAGTAATTTATTTGAGCATTGATAGACTTGTGTGATACCAGTGTTGGAGGTTTGTATTGAGGGGGAGAGTAATGATGATTGCCTTGTTTGATACCGAGCAAATGTTGTTATTAACTTTCATATTTTTGGGGAATGTGGTGAGATTGAAAGTATTTCAAGTTGCTAATTAGTTTGTAAAAGTGGTGTGGGGGGGGTGGCACAGGGGCACAAGCTATGGGTAAAAAGTTAGGCCACTAGAGTAAACAATGCTGTCTGAGTTTTTGTATCTGGTTTTGTTTTTGTTCGGAGGGTTCTTTTTTTGTTTTTTTTGTTTTGTTTTGTTTGATGTTGTTGTTGTTTTTGTTTGGGGGGGGGGTGTGCATGAATTTTGACTTTCCTTCCACTAGAAATGTATAGAGTGAAGATTGTGAGGCCCAGATCTCGTACATTTCAGTGTGCCGCTTAGTGTGTGTGTGTGTGTTGGGGGATCTGCGGGGGAAGGGTGCTTGAGGATATCTGCCCCCCCCACACTTAATTTCCAGTTCTATGACTATTAGATTGCTTGATGATACCTATCTGGCAATAACTAATGATTATAATAGGAAGGCCTGAGATGGGACTGAATGGAGAACATTGCTGACATAGAGACACTTCAGAAACTATCTTCTCTGAACTACCCTGGATCTGTTCTAGTATGTAGGCATAAGAATAGAAGATTAATGAGCAAACGGGAGTGGAGAACTGTACTTGTTAGCATCCCCTTTAGACACACTTGAAGACCAGTTTTGATGGGTGAGAGGAGGTTAATGGATTTTGCCCAATGCTTCCAAGTTTTTATTTGTGGGAATGTAAGATTATCTTATTGTAAGATTGTAGGAGGAATATACCATTAGTCATAATTTTGTATCTATAAGACATTTACAGGAATTTTTCTTTTATCATTCAGGGAGACTTGACACTGTTCAGCTCCTAGTGTTTTATGTCAATATTTTAACCCATGGAACTAATGCAAATTTTCATTAATTATCCGATTGACATTTTCCTTCACAGTTAATTCTGTGGAATATTCCTTTCCATTGTATAAATTGTGCTCTTAGCAAGACCATTCTGAAAGTCTAGTATTAAATACATATTTCATTAAAAGATCCAATGTCCAGGAAGAGGTCAAATAACTTTAAAGAATAAATTACTGTCAGTAACACTTATGCCAGCAATTAAGTTGCTCTGTTTGAAGTACATGTTAAGTTGAAATGCATAAAGAATGTAGGAAATCACAATTTATGCCATTATTTCTTTCTTTTTAGTGATTACTATATTTGTTTCATTAATTCCTGAGTCTCATTTAAACCCTTTAAAGGCCCAAGACCAAATGTCACCATAGACAGAATGAGAACTTTGAATACAGATATTGATTACAGACACAATTGTAGTTCTTTTTTATACAGACTGCAGAAAACAATTTCCACACAATAAATGCACTGTGAGAAACAGTCCCTTGCTTGTATTACTCAGACCAGGAGGGGCACTATTCCATTCTACCCTGACAGTGACCCTTTAAAGAAACTGAATGATGGTAGAATGAAATGCAGTACAAAACTTTGATGGCACCAGGCCATGAACAGTATGAAGCTCTCACTGTAACATTACACATAATAACATTTCATTAGCTTCTCGAGTGTGTTCGTGGCTTTCATTTCAATCAACCTGAGGGACAGAAATGTGTGGGGGTTTCATCAAATAAATAATGGATGGAAAGTGAGCTGGCCGGGCTGACACCAGGTAACACTTGAATGTGTCAATGAATGCTAAGTATGTCAGGAGGACCTTTTGATGAGGAGGAGGATGGGAAAACTGCCAACGTTGGTTGAGAGTTAAAGGAAAAATTTAACAATGTTTCCAGTTAAAAACAATCTGAGCTGGATAATCCATCATCATGATATGTGTGTCCCTGATAAGGTCTAAAAGTGAAGCCCTGAAAATTATCTGTTCAAATTCAAAACGAACATTGAGTGCTTTTAAAATGTGATATTCAATGAGCAACCATTCAAGTTTTCCCCCATAGATTGCTGTGTCTTAGACTTTTTCCTCCGCAAAAGATTAAGTAATATTCTGATACTCATCTGTGTATATTTTGCCAGTGACTGCAATTAAAATTTTGTGTTCTGTGGTGTTTATTTATCCATTTAAACACTATCATGTTGGTCAGATGTCAAAGTTTGACAGTTTTTTTTTTCTTAAATTGTGCTTCACAATGTTACATAGTGTCTATTATGAGTGAGACAATACAAGGAAGCAAAGCAACCTAGGTGGATGGGTGGGGGGTGGGGATGTTGGAAGGCAGTATACCAGTCCTACAGGTAGGGAACTTTTTAATTATCAGAAAATGATGTGATCTGGTGCATATTTCATTAATCTTTTACAAATTATGTTTAGACAATGAATGAGAATGTTAACAGTTAAGTACTTAAATTTCAAATGTATGGCAAGTTCAAAACTACAACTACGATGCACAAGAAGGACTGCAAACATCTAAGTTTACATCCACGAACAAAAAACAGTTTTCTAGAAAACTGGCTGTTGAGTCGACCGTGTACTCAGAAATGAAAGATATACCCTATTTAACTGTGCTGTAGGTGCAATTCAAGTAGGCCTACTACGATGACATACCCTGTTTTTTCAATTTGATGTTGAACTGTGACAGGCTATAATCGTATTGTATGTCACATCTCTGTGCTGTAGTACTGTGAAGTAAGTGTCCTAGGAGTGGTCCTGATATATCACTTTGCATCTTTGGTTACCAGGCATGTGACAGTTTGGGGCTTGTCAGGTTGCAGTCGTTAACCTCGTGGTGTGGATATGATTTATATTTATTTGACAGCGGTGTCTCTTTGTTATTGCTTGAATTTTAGCTTTGTCTTGTCTCTCTGGTTGGGAGTCTGTCTTGTTTAGTTTAACATTTTCACAAAAATTCAGAGATATGATGATTTTATATGAAAGTTATTGTAATAAAAAGCACCCTTCCCACTTATTCACTGTGTTTGGAATGTCTGCATTCAGTTGTCATGGTAACTATGTGAGAAAGATTATTAGGTAATTTTGACTGATTGTTGTTTTTATATCTTTAGGCCTATATGCCTATGGCACCTGCTTAGCATCTGCAGTTAACAGTATGTGAAATAAATGTTAATCATGATTTTGAATAATTACCCATTTGTTTTCTGATATCTGTAAAATATATCATTTGCAGTTATGTCAGAATGATTACAATAAGTGATTTTTGACTAGTTGCTTGTTTGTTTTCTCTTTACATCTGTAATTATAGCATCTCCATATCTGCAATTATTGCAAAGGTTATTATGAGTGATTTTGATCAATTTCATTTCTGTTTTCTCTTCATATTTTCTAAACATAGGATCTGCATTTATTGACTGATCTAAGGAGTACTCACGCTACGTCTGTCTTCTTGAAAAGGCTGTAGAAGGAGAATGCTCCTGCCATGGTACAGACCGCACCTACGATGATTACCACTGGCATCAACTGAAGAAGAAGACAGAGAAGAAGAATAAAAGAATGAATGTTAAAGACACAGGCTAACATTGTGGAACTTCAAGTTTAAAACAAAAATTGTCAAACTGTGATATCTGAGCTGCACAGTGGTCCTTAAATAGCAAAATAAACACCCTAGAATACAAAAGTTTGGAAAGTTATGCTGCCACTGGCAAGATATGCATGAATGAATGCCGAATGTCACCTATGAGTTTTCACTGTGGTGGAGTCCAAAATAGCCTTGATCTACACACAGTAAGTATGTGGGAGAAACTGGGCACGGTGAATCCAGTCAACCTGAGTACTCATAGATTTTCACTTTTGAAAGCACTAAATAATCATTTTGAAAAACAACTTGTTCAGAGCTTCATTTTTAGACCTTAACAAAGACACTTAAAGCATGAAGGATAATGTACCTCACATTTTTTAAACTGTGGTCACTGTTAGCCAGTGGCTTAAAGGTCTGCTGGCGAGGTACATTTCAACCACAGAAAGAATAAGAACGAGTCTGAAACTCACACTCAAAGTGTTGTGTACTTGGAATAAAACTCTTATCACTATACACTTACTACAGTCTAGGAACCTCCAGGATAACAAGTGCTGCATTTTATCTGAGAAATTGTGTTTTTTTTCTGCTTTGTGGGAAAATTTGGCACTACTGTTTGTATCATTTGACCCGAAGAGGGTACTTTTTCCTGTATC
Source organism: Eucidaris tribuloides (assembly GCA_001188425.1). Taxonomy (NCBI): domain Eukaryota; kingdom Metazoa; phylum Echinodermata; class Echinoidea; order Cidaroida; family Cidaridae; genus Eucidaris; species Eucidaris tribuloides. The sequence continues at coordinate 122,055 of JZLH01S0332009.1, read as the reverse complement.
CCCTACTCTATTTAGGAATTAATCAATGAAATATTTTGACACTATATTCAAATACACAAAAAGGTGTGAGTAATTTTTTTTCTGTATTCTGGAAGATAATAGATAAATATAAAAAACCCATAATTTAAATGATGAATATTTCTGAGATTTTAATCAATGTCAGAATTCTAGTAGAATAAAATGATATTATCTGTGGAATTTATGTTCCAGCTGTCATTGTCACTTCTACATCATTTTGTTTAAAATGAATAATGTACTGCTACCATGGCAACACATAGTTAGATATCAAGATATGCTCATCTTTTATATTTGCATGTCTGTATTTTCATTGTGTATTCAAACTTTGAAAAAGAATGATTTCTTTTTAAGCCAAAAAGGAATATTTGAGTTGAGATTAAAAAACACTCTTTAAGGTTGGTGCTGATGCTTTTTAGCAAGGAATAACATCACTTCGGAATTTCCCTGTAATGTTGTTTCTTGAGAATCGGAGTAAACGTCAATATCAGACGTGTTCCAGATTACTGTATTTATTTTGTCAATTTCCAGGTGGAATGAAATAGTTGGAGCCATGCCAGGCAAACTATGGTAAGACCGCAGGCAAATTGTGAAGGTGATGTCGGAGTAACTTAACTTAACTATAATATTCATTTATTTGAATAATCAGGACCAGCCACACCTGAGAAACATAAAGGTTTATTTTGTATATCTTCAGCTTGTTGCCATTAGTTAGCCTTGCTGGTACGCCTAATAATATTTAAGGAATTTAGCCATGGGCTAAAGGGCAGAGCCATGAATAGGAGCGTGCAAAATTCCTCAACCAAATGAGATGAAACATATACCAACGTTTATACCAACGAGAGAATATGCCCAGACTGGAAAAATTATGAATTTGTTTTCTTGAGGGAGCAAGATGCCAGGATTGATCATGATAGAGCTTTATTCCATTTAAATCTACCCATCAAACTTACATGTTACAGCAGAGGGTGTTATTCTGTAATCAATTAAAAGGCATTGCAAAGTATTGGTTTGTAATGAGAAATTAATTTCAATTTTTTTTTTCTGTGTGTGTAGGTTTTTTGAATACCTGTATGATCTGTTAATGCCCTAAATATCACACACTTGAAATGCTTCCATTTTTGGGGCAATAGATACAAAATAAAACTGTTGGTTGGGAGTGGGGAGCACAGCATTTTACCACAAGTAATGCTCAAGTAGTAACATATGCTGGCTGATCATTTAAATATCACAATATTTTATTCTAAACAATTTATGAAAGATTAATTTAAAACAAATTCAGATCAATCAAAACTATACACTGCCCTGAAGATATTTGACCTGAATTGACTGCTGCTAATCTTGTCATTCCCTTTAATATACCACCATGGCCTCTGTGCATTTGAAAGAAATCAGAAGATGGAGATGAGATTATCAAGTCTCAAATTTGTGGCCAAAGATGCAGAATGTCTGAGAACTGACTGTACACCTCACTCCCACAATAGAGTTATCTCAATACCTGGCATGCGCCCAAGTAGTATATAAGGTACTTTCTGTCTCTTATTCTTTTTTTTTTTTGGGGGGGGGGTTCTACTTTTTACTCTTCAGTTCCAAATTGTTTTATAATGTCATCACTCATCAGATTAGTTACTGTTTTAATTCTTTCCTTGTCCTTTCCTCATCCATAATAGAACATAATTGTAAGGATCTTGTTTTACATTAAATTTTTACAAACTCTTCTCACATTTTGTATTAATTCTAAGATGATGGACACTGAACTATTTCCCTTTTTTCACTTTCGTTAATTGTTGGTACCAAACTTCTGTTATTGTTTCTCTGTCCCTTACATATGTTTATTTTAGTTTTCATAAATGTTTATCTTGCTTATTTTAAATCCATCATGCTTCTGGTTGCATGTAAGAAATATATGTTAAAAGTATCAAATATTCAACAAAATTAAAAGTATGATATTGGGGTCATTATCACATGATTTAGATCAAATGATTCTGTGATTATAATAATTTAAATCGTATTGATGTAGAAGTAAGCGCTTTTGTCATTGCTAATAAACAGAAAAACAGGCTGTAATATGGCCTCTTTAGCATAGTTCCTCATTTATGTACATGTGGAGGTACTTACTATATTGAATAGGGAACAAATCACTTATTTGTCACAAACATTTAAATATGATGTGGTGAAATGAAATCACTTGAGAAAATTCAACTATTTTATTTAATTGAATTGGGGCAAGGCCACTGGTTCTTTTGCTTTTGTTTTTGTTACCAAACCAATCAGCATTACTGAATACATGTACATGTATTTGTATTCTTTGCTTTACATGTTTCTGGCTTATTAACCATACTTGCCTTGAATTAATTGCCTTTGTATATTTCTGTACTTTCATTTGTTATTGTATGTTGTGCTGCATATATTATCTTTATAATTTTTGAAAATGTTGAAAATCTTTGAAAAATGAATTTACTATGTTAGCTTATTCCAAGTGAACACATAAATAGTTCTGTTTACTTAAGTGTGTGATTTATTTTAGAAAGTAATAAACAAAAGATAAATGTATTACATAATTAGCTTGTGATTGTTGTCATTGCTATATTCATCAAGATTCTAGATATAGAAATTATGTAAAATTCCTAAATATATCAATACATATGTAAATATAAAATACATACCTGTGTATGGGGTTCATGTGTGTTTGTGTGTCTTTGTGTGTTTGCATGCATTTGTGTCTCTCTGGGTGTATGTGCAGGGAGGTAACTGCTACCTCCAGTGTGTGTGTGTGTGTGTGTGTGTGTGTGTGTGTGTGTGTGTGTGTGTGTGTGTGTGTGTGTGTGTGTGTGTGTGTGTGTGTGTGTGTGTGTGTGTGTGTGTGTGTGTGTGTGTGTGTGTGTGTGTGTGTGTGTGTGTGTGTGTGTGTTGTGTGTGTGTGTGTGATGGTGTGTGTGTGGGTGTGTGTGTGTGTGTGTGTGTCTGTCTGTCTGTTGTATAGCATTGCTAAGCATATTGCTTGACTGTGGCCCATTTATTTCTTGTATTTATTTATTTATTTATTTATTCACTTCATATTCTGTGGGATCATGTCATTGAGTGTAAAATGGATGACTGTTATATTCGTGTGTTATACTTTTGGTATGTTTTGATAAGTTTATCCCACCTCCAGCGTATAAATCACTAATATTGCTGTTTTCAACCTCCATTGGTGTATCCAAAGTTCTTTATGAAAGCAGTTTGACAGATTTTTGGGAGAAGGGAGACGTGACATGCTAATTGACTAAACTTCGACTGGACCTTTAAATATTGACCTAAATCTGTCGATTTTGTTTAGGAATTACCACACAGGGATTTGCACGTTGGTATGATTATTGTTAGAAGTCAGCCCCCCACATGGGAGTAATGGTTCATTGATCGTGAAGTACATTTATGCGTTTTGTGAGAATTGTTGGTAAAAGACTATTTGAGGTCAGAAGTGGGTTTTCATTGTTTTGTATTATTATTCTGATTACAAAAGACACAAATCTACAAGATATACTGCACGTCCCCGACAAATGGGGGATTGTATTCACATATCTCATTATTCACTTATTTTTTGTGAGCGATGGACTCGCTATTTGATTTTAACAGTAAAGACGATAGAAATTGTAAATCTAGTGATTTCATTGTTATTGCAAACGATGTGTTGGACTGATGCCAAGATAGATGTCTTTTTTTCCACGAGATTGACATGAATGTAACTTGTGGTATAGCATTACAGAAACTCGTAATTTCTGCAATGTAAGGACTAAGGAATCATCAAAAATATATCTGCCTTTCCATGAATATATCTCAGAGTCTTGTATCCCCTAGAGCATAGCATCGGAAACCTTTATTGTATACATGCCATTATCTCACTGCAACTCTTTTCCTGTCTTCATAAATTAGAGTACAATGTGATTGATGGGTCTTTCAGGCATTTGTAATCTAATAAAATGAAATGAATTGGACGTTTTCTTTTCGGCATCTCCAGCCCAGCAATTATGTGTAGGTTCCTACTTACTGATTGCTTTGTATTATTTATTCGTTCAACAATGTGTGTGTGTGTGTGTGTGTGTGTGTGTGTGTGTGTGTGTGTGTGTGTGTGTGTGTGTGTGTGTCGTGTCGTGTCGTGTCGTGTCGTGTCGTGTGTGTGTGTGTGTGTGTGTGTGTGTGTGTGTGTGTGTGTGTGTGTGTGTGTGTGTGTGTGTGTGTGTGTGTGTGTGTGTGTGTGTGTGTGTTATTAAATCATTTCTAATTACATTACGTTAAGCAGTATGACAACATCCGTTGTTTTTCAACT
>JZLH01S0332009.1:97952-110236 GCA_001188425.1 Eucidaris tribuloides | reverse complement strand
TGTGTGTGTGTGTGTGTGTGTGTGTGTATGTGTAGTGGTAATGAAACAAAATCCACTGTGATTTGATGTTGAACCACCATTTGGGAAATTAATCGTCGAATACTTCAGTATTAGCTCTCGGTTCCACAAGATATTGCAAAGAATGATGAAATATACTCATGAAAATAGTAATTGCTTGAACCAGACGAAATTCAGCACATTGGTGGTATTATAAATGGAATATCTGGTGTGACTGTTTTCATGTTTAAACAGTCGGTTGAGAGTTATTTAGATATCGGTGAAGAATTGGGGGCTTGGATATCTGCCATTCAACGGGGATATTATTTACACTGCACGACACCATGCGCAAAAACAAATATACATTATGATTATTGATCGCACAAGTCCCAAGTTCAATGTGATTTTTGTGGTACCCCATTCTACTGAGCAAACAAAAGGAGATGACTATTCAGTTTGTTCTGTATGTAGCATTGTTACGATTGTGGGTAAACAAATGATTACTTTATGCCTCTATGGATGTTGTCGTGTGTACGTGTTAAATTATGAGTTATGATGCTGCATTTCATGAGCTTGCATTTTACCCGTCGAAAGTAAAATACTTCCGTGTACGCAGTGTGACTTGGGCATGTAATAATTATCCATATTTGTTTTTGTTTTCTTTTTTTCAGAAACTCGATGGCACAAAACACTTACTCCGACAGGAGAGAGTTAATCAAATGGCCCACACTCTTCATCAGCAGCCAGGGTGTTGGTTCGATGACTTGTTTTATTATCGGAGTTAATGTTTTGTGCCATCGTTTGTTTTTTTTTGAAAAAAAAAATCTATCTGATATGTGTGTATGTGTGTAATATAATAATCTTATTACATAATTTTGTAATTTATATATATTTTTATGTATCATATACGGTTATGTATAACATTCGCATTATGATATATTTCATCCAGTCGAAAGGGGGTACATTAATGTTTCTGGAATACTTGGCGAGTGTATGCTGCTTCTATTATACCACTGTAATAAACGATATTTGTTTTATCATACAAGTTAAGAGGTCAACTTGTTTATTATTAATGGAATTTGGTCGCAGAGTGCACATACTACATGTGACTGTATGCTATTAAATCATATTAGAATGATGAATCTACAGGAGATGCAATATACAAAGTCCAATTACAAGAGTGTTACTCGATAAATATAATTATAATTATACGCTTGGCAAAGTATAATTGGATATATATGTGCGTTATGATAGTTTATCTATGCCTACATGTTTGTTCATGCCTACGTGTCTCATGACAGTAAAGTATGTACATGTGCGTGTGTGTGTGTGTGTGTGTGTGTGTGTGTGTGTGTGTGTGTGTGTGTGTGTGTGTGTGTGTGTGTGTGTGTGTGTGTGTCGTGTCGTGTGTGTGTGTGTGTGTGTGTGTGTGTGTGTGTGTGTGTGTGTGTGTGTGTGTGTGTGTGTGTGTGTGTGTGTGTGTGTGTGTGTGTGTGTGTGTGTATACGTTGGTGTCGGTCTGTATGCTAATTGTGCTTGTCTGATATGCGAGCGTACACTTGAATCGTTCAAGTACGAAAAAGCACACACGATTAAATCAACGAGCAAAATAGACAATTCATTTTAAATGTCAAAGTTATAGTCATTAGTAAGCTTTAGAGTGACCCAACATTCACATGGATGAACAAAATCGATGGAATTTCAAGACTGATTTAGTCCGATTTACACCTTTACTCACAGACAAATCGACCCTTATTATAGTTCAAAATTATCTCGATGTTACTTGATTGTGGACGTGGGATTATGAAGGGAAGAATTATGTCTGTTGTAAATGTAATTATAATAATACTCACATTTTATTCAGGCAGAACATGCAGAATATCCGGATGAAATTTAATTCCTGAAAGGCTATCCATAATAACCAAACTATTGATACATATATAGTCTTATATGACATGAATGTTCATAGTTTATTAGGGTTGATATATAGACCTACAGCATGTGCTCAGTGTTCTGATAAATTAAATTGGTAATCTCATGTTTATGCGGGCGGGAATTGTGCAGTTTGGAATAGAGTGACTGAGTTTTGGTACTTTTCACACGTGATTGATATTATTTCAATCATTCTGTAAATTGTATGACTATTATTTCGTTTACCTAGCTGTTTTGCGTAAAATGAATTAATATGCTTTCATTTTGTATATCGGACCTATACATAAAAACACGTGTGCGTCAGGTCTTGTGACATTTTCAAGCTTACTATTGCATTGTCAGCGAACTCGGTATTCTAAAAAGTTGTTCCGTTCATGTAATGTTAAAATTTAAAGCCCAAGTATGTAGTTTTGGTTGATTAGACAAATTTTTGGTCAATCTTTCATAAAGCATTCTATTGTCACCCTAGACATTAGAAAACAACATCATACCTACAAAAAATTGTTTAAAGTGACAAATGATGTTTAAATTAAACGAGAGCATCTAGCGGTATGTACATTACCTATGGGAAATCTCGCCCCCCCCCCCCCGAGATTTTACATTGTGAGTAATTTCACAAAAATGTGAAAGTTTCAGAGCAAGCAATTTTCAGGGTATTAATAGATCATATAGGTGTATCTAAAAAAATAATAATTGCAAAGATTTTTTTTGACCATTTACCAAAACTATACTTGCGCTTTATAAGTGACACAAACAATGCTTTGTTGGAACTGGATGAGTATGTTTACACTGCATGTTAATATGAATGTATGTACAGACAAACTGGACATACGATCTTGGGATATTGTGGTCAAGACATACTGTAGTATGACCACTTATGGCGTATTGTATAACGAGCAGCAGTACAGGAATGGATAACAAGCATCACATGGGTTCTAATCATTACAGGCTTACTTTGAATTTATTCCTGGATACAACAAGTCATGCGACATAACAGTGATATGTGTTTCCTTTTTTTCCATGCATTCCGAATACACTTAGAGCTTCAATTTCGTTAAAAAAAAAGTCATACACGGTTTTCACACCAATAATATTGATGTTTTTGAACATCGCTCATTGCCATTACATGGACTAGCACACGTCTACAACCCATGTATTATTCCTTATTCCACTATAGCACTGGAAAATCTCCAGTCTTCAGGCCAATCTTGAAGAAGCTAAGTGCACGAGGATATATTTTCCAACACGGATTGCATATTGAATATGCTCCGTGTGGCCCTCATAGTTATCCCTTGTGAGATTTTCTTTCTCTTCTAATGAAGTTTGTTCTCTCTGGAATCAAATCTAAGATTTAGTTCATTGTAATCAATATGACTGCCACGCATCGAAATTCAAATCCAAAACCAAATAAACCCACCTCCCTAACTTAATTGGGCCTCAATGTGGCAAAATCTTTTCTCAACCTGATATTTTGTTGAAATATTTTTTCTCTGTATATTAATGTGATTAAGACGTTACCTGTCCAAAATCCCCATTCGATCTGCATTAAAAAGACACTCAAGTTCATGTACTTTTACTGTGTAATGTATACGGATCAGCTGATTTCTAACGAGCAATTTCGTATTTGTCATCCAATAACCAATACCGTCTCGCACATTGATACATTTCAAAATAAAGATAGAAATAATTTGTTCTTTCCCTGTTCTTATTTCTCGTACTTTTTCCTTTCATTTTGAGGGCTGGTGTTATCCCAGATAAAATGAATAAAATTATGTTCTGGCTTCGGAGGTTTCCTCTTTAAGAAGACCTGGGATGCCGAGTACTGCAGGGCGTGATTATCTACACTGCGCTATTTCAAAAGTGACGTTAACATAACAACTCTGACATATTCCTGAAAATAAATTTACTCACGCTTTTGCTACAAATTGGCATTCTCATTGGGAAAGCTCGAAAGCTTAATTGCAGACTCGTGGTAAAGCACAACGTATAACACTTTTGTTGTCGGTATTTTTTTTTCAAGTCTAAGCATAGTTTGTGCAGATGTAAACACACGACATGTTGGTTTCTCGCATCTTAAGTATCATAAAATGTTTTCGTGTATTCACTTTTACAACAGTCATTATCGGTCGGTTCGTTCGTTGCTCCTGATATAGCCTCGTTACGCACATTGTGTGGGCGGGATTGAATGTAATTATTGTTTCTCTTGCTCGACAATGACAACGGGATTGTAAACAGTCATCATCATCTAAACCATTCCCTTCTTCTAGCACAAACCAGCAAATTCAACCCATTCGTGGGATGCAGAGTTGTTTATTTTCTCCAAGGATCGCTCACAAATGTCAGTCTTGTTTGATATATAGACCCCGATTTTCAGCAGTGTACATAATGCGTCATGCATGTATATCCTCGCGATGCTGTTGACATTAAAGGGAAATCCACCCTGATGTCAAGTTGATTTTAATAAAAGCAGAAAAATGAGGAAATCCACCCTGATGTCAAGTTGATTTTTATAAAAGCAGAAAAATTAGGAAATCCACCCTGATGTCAAGTTGATTTTTTATAAAAGCAGAGAAATGAGAGAAACCTAAGTCAGTTTGGCAAAACTCCATCCAATGATAACAGGTAATTTTGTGATATCACATGCGAGCAGCTCCCCATTTGTCATTTTATATGAATTCCATAAATTGCCACTTTTAATGGTCAATGATAATGGAATTTGTTTTTTTTTCATAGAAACGTGTATGAAATTAATATGATTATATTGAATGCCCAAGTAAAATCATTTTCACTTTTCTGATTATATATTGAATGCACAGATAAAATCATTTTCAATTTTCAGAGAAAATGGCGATTTATGGAATTCATATACATGACAAATGGGGCATCTGCTCGCATATGGCGTCACAAATTTAAAACGTAAAAATGCATTAACTCTGTTGGAGTTTAGGTTTCTCTCACTTTTCTGCTTTTAAAATCAACTTGGCGTCAGGATGAACTTTCCCTTTAAACACTTTACCCTCATACGAACTGCGAGAAAAGTTCAAACAAAACAACAGAAATGTTTGCTAATTCATACTTATTTACCGCATGGTACGATATGTCGCCTTTGAGTACTCGTTTACATGGATGCATCTGGGAAAGCATGCAATTAAAGGGCATCTCTGGAATTTTGGTATGTCATCAATTAAAACGTGTTGGCAATGAAGAATCTGCATGTTGTATATAGGTATGCCGACCGAACCGTGCGTTAATATGAATAGCATACGTTACTTGCTTAATCAATATTTAATGGTTTAATCATCCCTGCAGTTGCATGCAGAAAATGGAAGTGAAAATTGTAACTCTTCGTCCATCCATCCATCTATAGGCTATCCATCATCCATTCATCCATTCATGCATACATACATACATACATACATACATACATACATACATACATACATACATACATACATACACACACACATATACATACATACATACATACATACATACATACATACATACATATATACATACATACATACATACATTCATTCAGCATTTACCCATCCCTACCGACTTACCAACAACCCATTCCTGCCTACCTACCTACCTACCAACCAACCTACCTACCTACAGCTATAAGTTGTATCTACACATACGTACATAACAGTTTATCCAACAATAATCTATTCATGAATATATGTAAATGAGTGTATGTATGTATGTATGTATGTATGTATGTGTGTTTATATGTATGTACGTATATATGTATGTATGTACGTATGTATGTATGTATGTATGTATGTATGTATGTAAGTATGTATGTGTTTGTGTATATATACATTTATGTGCAGTATGTTTATCTATGCTACCAGCAGTAACAACGCCAAAACACATTTGAAACTGTGACATTCAAGTTCTCTTTTTAAAAGAAGCCCCTTCTGAGTAATAATAGATGCATTGACATCCTCGGTTGTAAGAATGCCCTCCGGATGTCACTCCTGGGATGAAAATGCATCAGTCCCAGATATATGTGTGTATACCCGTCAGGCTTGTTTTCACCATTATGAAGTAGTGTTTGTAATTGCGTGTTCTTATGCAAATACATAGTGTACATGTGGAGCAGTGACCGGATAGCTAGATTTTTGTTCTTGTTGACCAAAATGTCTTCAACGATTGTGGCATAAAATTTCTGTTCTGGGGTAGGTGACACGGTCAAATGTCAGTTGAGCCAAATACGATAATGGAATGCACTTCTTGTATGAATAGATGGCAGCAGGACTGAATTTTCAGGGGAGTCGAACTTCATGTTTTGTCGTACGAAAGAGATGCTTCCGCATCTAGTGCGAGTACTAGATACGCATGGAATAATACGTCTGCATGGATGATTATAAAAATGCACACACCGCACACACTCGCACACACACACGCACTACCACACACACTAACACATCACACACACACACCACACACACACACACACCACACACACACACACACACACACACACACACGCACAACACCACACACACACGCACACACACACACACACACTTACATACACACATTATCATGCACACAACACACACACACACACACACACACACACACACACTGTATGCACACGCAAACATATATACATCATGTGTTGTGTGTGTGTTGTGCTGTGTTGGTGTGTGTGTGTGTTGTGTAATGTAGCCTACTGTCTGATATGCATCATGTTGACATGTATGTCAATTCTGGGTCCTGATGTTGTTTGTGGGCGCTGTGAGGCATACTAGGTTGCTCAAAACAGCTGATTACATATAGCCGGTGTTTCAAGTACACGTTTCAAATGAAACCCCTCGAATGAAATGAAAGATGCGCTGACATCCTCGAATAGAAGGATGCCCTGCAGATCACACTCATGGGATGAAAAACACCAAACACGAGATATATGCGTGTTTACCCGCCAGCATTATCACGAAGGTAGTGTTTGTAATTGCGTATTCCTACAAGGCAAAAGTTGAGATTGAGGGCAGTGACCGAAGAACAAGGCGTATATTGTTGACCAAATTTTCTTCAATGGCGATATCGAGAATGTTTTTTGAGCTAGGTCAGCGGGGCAAATGCCCTTAATTAAGCCAAATATGGTAATAGCATTCACTTATTGCATTAGTAAATGTCAGGGGACAGAATTTCCAGGGAGCAGCATTTCCTGCATTTTTTCCCCGTAGGAACGAGATGCTTGTACATCCAGCGTTTTAGTAGAGTACGCAATACGACATGACTGCGTGCATGAGAATGCATATGAATACACACATGTACCTGTATACGGGTACATTCATATACATTTCCATCCACAAAAAACAACAACAAAAAGAAGCAACACTGCAGTACTCGCAGTAGTCTAAGAACTAATAGTAGAGTAGTATTAATAATAATAGTAACACGAGAAGGAGGAGAAGGAGGAGGAGGGGAAGAAGGGGAAAGAGGAAGAGGACAGGAAGAATTAGAAAAAGCAGCAGCAGTTTGTTTTTCTGACTTATTAGTGTTATCATTGTCGTCGTCGTCGTCATCATCATCATCATCATCATCATCATCATCATCATCATTATAATCACCACTACCATCATCATCATTGCCAACATTATCAACATTATCATCATTATCATCCTCATCACTACCATCACCACCACCATCGTCATCACCACCACCACCACCATCATCGCAGTCATCATAATAATGGAAAAATAATGTTATCATTACTTCTCAATTAATTCAATTAATTACGCCAAAGTCATAGATTATATCTGTGCAAAAATGTACCGTAAAAATTATTGTACGCCTACAATGATGCGTTTTATATATGATCACGTTCACTTTCTGATGGGTAGTTCATTTCCTTCAAAGTCATGTAACCTGATACTAGTGCAGAAAATGGGTGATAACTGCCGAGCTTATTAGAACGAGAAACACGTTCCCTGTACCTATTAGCTCAAGCGACAGAAATTCATCAAAACACGACGTAAGTCGAACTGAATTGAGGATAATGGGGTTTGAGAGGATGGGGAAGATGGGCCGTATCAGTTTACTCTAGTTATTTTCATCCTCAGTCAACATGCATCTTGCTCACAAATCTGTGCTTTTCTTGGACCTATATACACTAGCGAGTCGCGACTGATATAATTAAACGTAGTTCCTCATAAAAGATTGAATTTATTTTGTGTTACTCAACTGCTCGAGTTCTTTTTGTTAGTCTCCTCTGTCCACATTTTGCATTGAAAAAAAAAATGGTTTCATGTGATCAGCTGATAAAGTACTCCACCCTGTTTGCCGGGAAAATTTTCACAAAACACGTGGTTACCTCGATGGGCTGATTTTGTTCGAGATAAAATACGAATTTAAGATAATACAACGCGCATGTTTATTCCAAGATTGAGAGATCGATCGCTCGATGTATAATAAAAACGTCACAGATGAGAGAACCCAACTGCTCTATTTTTCTCTGTTTGTTTGCTACCTATATACACAATTCCTCCATTCTCTCTATTCCTCCATGAACCTTGTGAAATTTTATGTTTTTATTTTATGTGAATTTTTTTTTTTATCAAGACATATCTCTCTTCATGTTTTAACATCACTGCACAGTAAAAAGGTGGCGGTGGCTGCAGAATTCCTGATGTCAGAATAAATATACTGTAAAATAAATCACAGTAATGTTCACATTAAATTGTATAATAATATAAACAACACAGGAATAGAGTGTAAAATTTACAGTAATTAATCTTAAAAGTAGATCATCATAAATTGCAGCTAGATTTAATGTAGCTTATCTCCTACTCTTTCTGTCTCTTAGCTGCCACCGCATTATACATGTATAAATATTCATCTCTCAATGAGACGATTATTAGCATTTATATTTTCATTTCTTCGATGCTTAACCATCCTCCGTTTCTGTCTAATCTACGACATTAAAAGGTTTAAATAAATTGATGATTATTTTCGTCCTTGTTATATTTGAAGATTAGAATGGTTTATTGAACTTTACTCTCATTTGTGTTTTTATTTTTGGAAATATCTTGGATTCTTGGTACCCGACCTTGACCGCGTCATTTATCCAGACTCAGATTACAGCTACTTCCCCGTATAACATATTTCTACCGGACATTTATGAAGCGGGGATCCGGGTGATGTTACATTCATGGAGTATCGCTCAGAAGTTATTCCGACATCCATGTAACCGCTTCGACCCTGCTCGGAAGCGGTTGTGACGTCACCGATCCATCATCTGTCTTAGCGGAGTGCGTTGGACAGAGATCACTGATATGGGAGGCGTTTCTCTCTTAGTGTTTGGTATCATAATGTTGATATAACGAGTAGTGGCTTTTCTGTCAATGGGGAAGCCATTTAACTTGGCAATCATGTCGTTTATATTAAGCTCGGATGTGTGTCTATGAGGCTTCACTTTCTGCACGTACGCGCTGCGCAAATGTTTAATAATAGTTGGGAAGTGATTGTGTGATTAAAACGTGATGATGAGTGGGCGGGGCTCTATGATGCTGAACCCCTGCCACATGCTCAGCCAGTGATAGTTTTCATCCATTTCTTAAAGGATCTCCAGTAGAGATCAAGAAAATATCGTCTGCACTGCCGACTTACAACCTCCCGTGACCATTCATGTGCGTATTTACGATATAGTCTTAATGAAAAGTTTCATATATTTTGTGGAAATCTGTACCTTCGAAATTTGAAACTTAATTCGTACGATTAAAGCCCCAATATTAGTTTTGGTAGGCATAAATTGTTTTAAAAAATGATGATTCTCTTTTTTTTACCATTTTTTTTAATAGACCAAACAAATCTACAATAATGCCCTGAAAATCACACACTGCTTCCACTTTTTGATAGAAGTTGATGAAAAAAAAATTGTCATAGGAAATGGATATTCTGCTGTTTCACCATTAAAAATTAATATTTTCTGTATAGGTATATGTTGTTTTCTGGTGTCTAGGTGACAACAGAATACTTTATGAAAGGTTGATGAAAATCTTGTCTGACCGACCGAAACTAGATATTTTGGCTTTAAAGTTATAACATTTACGATGACGAAGAATAATAGTTTTGTAATACATTTTGGAATGACGGGTATATAGAGCGAGTGGGCAACTTTGAAATAAGCTTTTCGCGGCTCCATTGCCGGGAAACTTTTGACAGCAATGAAACGAAATGAATGATTATATTCAACAACGCTATAGACGCATAATCGATTTTCCATTGAAAATCAAGAACCGCTCTACTTCGTACGGTTTGATGCTCCTCATAGGTCAATAAGTTGCATTCTATTGTGCATCCTGGTTTTCGCACGTGTAAAAAGTGCTACCACTGATGGAGATTTAAACAATAGACCAGTTTACTAATTGCATGCATACTTTTTAAACAAGGGTTGTCCCTATAACAAACTGAGAGCTTGCCCGAGGCTCGCCTCACATAGCAACAACTAATGTATGCAAGTTAGATTCCAAGTACTGAAATGTATTCATTATAAAAAGTTTATGGAATAGCTGTTACTACATGCATCCCAAAGGAAGAAAAATCCATTAATTTGAATATGATTAGTAAATTGGTCTTAAATCGCAACGTCGAGTGGATATACTTCAAAAGAAATTATATGGTGTTACTCCCGGACATGGATAGTGATATCATGTAACGAGTTGGGAGGCGGAAACACCGAAATCGAAATAATTAACAAAAAGTATCCAACAATTCAGAGAAGAAAAAAGAAAAGAAAATAGAAGACAAAAAAAAGAGAGAAACAAACAAAGTAAGACAGAAGAAAGAAGGAAAATGACAAAAAAAAAACAATTAAAAAAACAAGGAAAAGGAAAAGAGAAAAAAGGAAGGCTAGAAACAAAACAAAGAAACTGGCAAAGCAACAGAAAGAAAGAACAATTAAAAGATTAAAAGATAGAAAGATAGGAAGGAAAAAAGAAAGGAAGGAAGGAAGGAGAAAAGAAAGTAAGAGGGGGAGAGAGAAAGAAAGAGAGAATAAAGAAAAAAGAAGGGGAGGGGGAGGAAGAAAGAAAGAAAGAAAAAAGAAAGAAAAAAGTCCTTGAGCACGTTAACATGAGAGCCGTCGGCGACAAATGGGAGGCTGTTGCTATAGTCAAATTTATTTCAAGCCCCTGAATTTCCCACTATGTGTACCAAATAAGGTATACGCTATACATGTACTTCCATTCAAATCCACGGACTGTAAACAAACCCGTCCAACCCCCTCGCTGGGGTGTAAAAAATAAAACAAAGGATGGAGATTGCGGGTCGGCGAGCGAGACATAAGCCTATGTAAAATCATATTGAATATAAAAACAAAACAAACAAGCTATAACGGCTACAAAACCAAATCTACAAACTAAAAAGCAGTAAAACAATTATGTACTCATCAAAATCTCATTGCAAATGTTGGAAAAGTAAATGAATAGTTTATATTAATAGTGCAGTAGGCCTACTATATTATTTCTGCATTTTTTATATAAATGTCATAACTTTTTAAAGTTTTCGATGTATACTTTATTGTTTTATCGAAAGTGATGCCTTAAAAGCATTATTTTATTTTTTCCAAATGACTAAAACAAATAAACAAAATATACTTACCGTCGCCAAAAAATTAATTGAGCAAATGCTGTACAGTTCACGTATCCAAAATTAGCGCATCCTTCAAACGTTATAATCGCCGAGTCGAGTGTGAATGTGATTTCGTCGACAGGAAAATTTTTCGAAACGCCGGCAAAAGTCGAAAATGTGAATTTTGGACTTTTCGCCGGCCGGCGGCGTTTAATATTAACCATCGCCATACTGGAAACGTGAAGTTTGGCACGTAGGCCAGCGGTCGTCATTTAAATAGGTGAACATCCGGGAGTTTTTCCCAGATTAATCTATGGAAATGAAACAAGGAATTATCAATCGATATGCGCGTAGGTGACGTATATGAAAGACACCGAGCAAGGAGTGATGCAAGATACACCGTGACGGCGTTCATTAACATCAACAAATCGCGGCGTGTCGTCACACACGCGGAATCGGCGAATCATTGGCCTCGCGCCGATCGAGTCTAGCATGACGTCATTTTGTGGTCGCCTTGAGCTAGAAAACGCTCTCGAAGGCGTCCAATGAATGCCGGTTATTCAATGGTTTGGTCAACGATGGTGGCATACCATGAATTTCACTCACTGCCACTGGAATTTGACAACGGTACGGTTTCTTCTTGTTTTATACAAAACCAACTTCAAACCCACTGTTTTCATTGCGCAGGTGCGCTTGAAGAGAAAAATGGTAAAAATTGAAGAAAAAATAAATAAACATAAGTAAAAAAATCGAGACGCTAGAGAGAT
>JZLH01S0332009.1:65339-81626 GCA_001188425.1 Eucidaris tribuloides | reverse complement strand
ACACGAATGGGTTTACCAACACAATAAATTCAAATTAGTTTAATGTAGGTAATCTTGTCTCATGCATAACTATTCATTTAACTAATTAATACGCTATATTATATCACATTAGTCTCCAGTGATAACTAATATTACCCTCAGGATCAAGTTGGAAGGTCAATAAATCAATAATATTTATTTCCATAGAAATAATTTGTGGGTTCAGATTCCCATCACCGCCGTTACCCCACAGTTCCTATTGTAAGATGATTGTTTCAAAACAAGTGACTACGAATACTGACTTCATGAGTGCAGTAAAATTAATAAATTTTTTTTTGAGCGCGCATAACTTTTCCCTGTTCTCCAATGCCATATACCATAACTCCTTTGTAAACTTCGAATCCCAATTAGTAAATTGCTGAAGCAGCCTTCAAAAAGATCAGCAGCCTATCTCGGGTCGTCATGGACGACGGGTTACGACCCGCGCTTCTTTTCCAAAATTTTAATGGGGCAAAAAACGCCTTCCTCCGCCTGCACCCCCCCTGAGTCAATATTCCCTGATTAGCATTTATCAAAACATCAAATAAAGGCAAATTTTTTCTATTGAATGACAACAACGATATAAGAATTATTGAAGAATTATTGATAATTGATGGATTGCCAATGTTGTGTTTACTGCAAAACCAATCATCGTTTTTGCTTTGGAGCAATTTCTCGTGTTTCTAATCTTGTTCTCCATAATTTCTTCACGTTCTTTGTTCTCGTAGTGCATCCCCGTATGAAATACTGTGATTACGGAGACTGTCCTTCGAGCTGGTACGTATGCTTAATGTTTTCTTACCACCTACTGTATGGTGAAACCGGCCAAAGACAGAAGATTTTCAGCCTTAGAACAGAACAGACCACACTTTGATAGAACAGATGACAGATAATCATGATAAAATTCAACGAAACTAATAAACCCACAGATAAATGGGTCATATAGCAGAGAACGAAAAAGAAAAAAAATTCTGAGCCTTGGTAAAGTAACATAATATGCACATCACACCATCTCGGAACTACACGGGTATGGAAACACATTTGTTGTTTTAGTATTTTTTCCTGATACTTTTGGCACTTTACTAGCTAGAAACACCAATTTTGATAACCTTACATGTGTTTTTCCCAAGATGATATTACTACTTCTTTCCTGTATTAATAATTAAAGTACACAACTGTCCTGAATTTCAGTATGTGGTCATACTACACAGTGGAATATCTTGATGAAACACTTTACAAAAGAGAATCAATACAATTAAAAAATACTAGATAATTCTAGTGAACCGCACAGGAATAAAATAGTACAACAAGTAATAGTTTAGCAATATTTATTCAATTACATATACTGACATTATATTCAATCGTATCTTTTAATTTGTGCATACTATAAATATACTGATGATGAAAAGCATGAATGGACAAAACATGAACTTAATCACTATTACTCCGTAGGCATCCGCATGCCTTTCGCCAGTTTAATGATTATTAAATGAAATGTTATTATTCTTTTAATTATGTAACCTGAACTTTGGGTAAAAAAAAGAATTGTAACTTCCTGAGTTTTGCTCCTATCATTGAAATATTAATTTAAAGAAAACCTGTTGACATAGAATTCAAGCTTTGTACCTGGCTATAATATTTTCATCCAGGCTACATATAAAAGCATAAATGAAACACACATATAATTATCGTTGTACCTGTCAACATTTTTGCTTCTTAATTTGCCCACAAGATCAAGAGAAAAGATCTTGGCTTTGTCCAAACTTCGCCATCGGCCCCATGATGGGGAGCCGCTTTTGCTGCTTTCCCTAAGATAGGTTAGTATTATCATGTAATGTTTTGTATGTTGCAAGGTGACAACGAGCGAGAGCCCCGCCATATCTACTAAAAACTATAATTAAAGGTCACATTGACGATATTCTATGCAAATACTGGAGAAATAAACAAAAAAATGCTTCTTGAAATCACAAAACTGAATTGAAATAGTATTAACGAGCCCAAAAAGAAGAGTATTATGACTCCATCCAGACTGTACTCTCAGACAGCTAATATTTCTAATGCTGTGATTAAGAACAGAAAGTAATATGACAGTGTCTGACCCTATCCTATGTGGAATATCTGGTGTTGTTTACCTAAACCCAATTTAAGGGGTTCATTTACCTAGTCCCTACAGCACCATGAATTAGATCGAATAATGTCCTCCGGACGTCTTGAAATACGTAGACCTTGAGCCACTACAAGCATTGTCGTTGCGATCGCGAATTGTGCGGGAACACTTTTTGTCCCGAAAAGTATGGGCGCGCCGCCTAGAAGATGCGCTAAAGTAGAATTTCATTTTCACTGCCGCAAAAAATAAATAATGTGTAATGATAGTTTAAACCATCCCAATTAAGATTAAGCTGCGCTTGCCCAAACACCCAAGCCATAGTAATTTCCACTTATACAGTTAGACGCAATTCTTATTTGTAGGTAAAAAAATCAAACTAAGTGATACTGCGCGAAACGCGACTACAGACAAAAAATGCGACCCTTGAGACTAGAAAAATTTCACACAAAATGAGCTTTACTCTACCATTGATCTAAAGAATAGTTTTTACCCCAATTGAGCGTACGCGCCAATTATGCACTATCCTTAAACTCATTACCTTCCCAGCATCAATAGTGGTTTCAAGTCCTGCGGTGACTATATCCCAAGGTGATATAAAACTGCATTAAAACTGGTCTATTTAAAACCATAGTCACTATGAAGTTTAAATCAATATACTTGTGAACTATTATAATTTTTGATAATACCCAGTCCCACCCTGATATGCTTTATGGGGTGACGACCAAGAAAGATTAAAAAAACAGTGGCACTTTGAAACTGGCCTGTCACACGCATGCACGTATACAGGTCTACGAGAGAGCGCCTAAATCATAACCTCACCCTAATCTATAAATGTGGGCAGACTAGGTAAAATGAAGACACCTCTTTAAATTCGCGTCCTGGGACTAAGGAACCAGAGCGGACCAATGGGGCCCGTCCAGCCTGACATATCTTTTTTCATTCACATAGATAAGTCTAGTAATTTTGAGGGTCAATGCTTTTGCGGTACAAGGTGGGTAAATGAGAGTTAGCTAGTCTCCAGTACTATTGCTACACAGCACCAGGTTTCCCCCCAACTGCTTCTTCGTGAAGTTACAGGGTTCTTTAAAATGATGAGGTGTTTTCTGTCCAATCTGAGACGCTCTGCTTAAGGTGCTCTTATCACAACCACGGAAGTCTGTGTGAAATCATTTTTCAGAGACTATGACTGCAAATGAAGAAGTGATTGGGGATGAAAGGACGTTTGTGATTCTACAAGGCATTACCAACTCCGCTAGCAATCCTTGCCGTCATATGCAATTCTGTGCTAGAGTGGACTCTATCCACATTCAAAAAATCAGATAGGTAAAAACCTACCATCCAGTGTCTGAAACCATAATCTATCAATTCACAAAATAACAACAATTCGAACAACTGGCCTTATTTGGAATATTGTCTTATTATCCATCCTAGTATTGTAACAAAAATACACTAGACGATTGACTGGGAATCTGATGATGATGATGAAATTTTGATTTAATCTAACGTAGTATTTATGGGGGCAATCAAATGTGAAACAATTTCGTCAAAGGTATTGGTAATAGTATGTACATCCTTTGAGCCCTTCGGAATCAAAAATAATGAGGCAAAACAAGTCTAGTAGAGGCATCAAAAACTAGAAAAAGGCCTTTAAGAAATGACATATAGATCGGAGACTAGCCCAGACGAGGCTAGAAACTTATTCAAGGTATAAAGACCGGCCCTAGACTCCTACAAAGGACTGGAAGGGGAAAGGGGAGGCGAGTGTGGGATACCGGAATCTCGCCCCCCCCCCAGAAAATCTGTTTCCCGCGCGAAGAATGTCCGCAGAACAGGCGCGGAAAAGAAGCCGTTGCCAACAGACGAGGGTGCTGCTAATTGCATGACTTTATTTCTCGTTCAACGCGGAATAAATCGAAAGCGCATCAAGATAGAGACTTTTGAGATCTCTGGTATAATCTTGGGACAGCGGTCTCGCGAGGACGAGAAGATGACAATGGGGCTGTCTAAACCAGAGTACGTAAACAGCTCCAGGGAAAACTGTCTTTTGTACATTTGCATGTACCCAGCGCGCCAAAAGAAATCCAGGCTCAACATGAATGAAAGATGTTGAAGATAACTTCCGCCTATAAATACTGAATTTATAAATAAATTGAAGTTGGTACGATATTCATAGCATGTAATTATTGAATTGTTTCTCTTGAGCCTAAATCGAACTAATATAAGATAAATAAAGTACTTAATTTTTACTATTATATTGTTAGTTATAGAGAGATTTAATTGTTTCCGTGAGCTAGTGTTACTGGTCACGCGCGTAAAGAAGTCAGGTCCCCTTTATGAGAAATATATAACATTCATTCAATATAACAGATAAGACAATATGCATAGAATAGGATTATTATTATAGTACAAAAGAGAAATACAGCCTAAAATATAATTTTTGAATAAGAATAATGCAGATTGATAAATCCATTAGCCTATATATATTTCACATTGTGATATGCCAGATTTTTGTTTTCAAGTAATAAGCCTAATGGATTGAATATAATCTAAAAATAAGACTTAGTTAAGTCTCAGACACAAAAATCATAATATCTAATTTTGTAAATAAATGAAGAGCTTTAATAAATGGTAAATGCAATCTTTCCATGCCTTAAAATTATGATTACGCATAAGTTCTATAGTAAAAAAATTAAGCTAGCCAGACAGTATGCATATTTAATTATTGATATGAAATTATTCATAGCGCTATCGTACCATAATTAATAAACTATTATGCATAGTTGCGTATGAGTATAGCGATGAACTATCCCTAAAATTTGCATTTAATCTCTGTTGCGTAGGCACTGCGTATCTTAATTTCCCCGAGGTCGGGCGATTCATATTAAGTGAAATCGCAAATCATATTTCGTGCGGAATCTATAATCTCGAAATAAAGACAGTGTCAAGAAACCTGTGAAATTTTTACAAGATCGTCAGGGGCGGTGCCGCCCTGGCCGAGAACGGATACTCATTCCCCTAATTCTCCATGCTCATCTCCTCCCGCCTCGCCCACCAATTTTACAAAAGATATAAGTCAATTCAGACAATATGAACAAGCACCAGCCTGCCATTTTTAGGCTAATAAACAAAATAACTTATTTCTAATAAAGACAAATACCAAGTTCGAGTCTTTCACTTTTAATACATCATTTTGAATTTCTTTACTCCTAACATTTAATAAAATCACTGAGAATTAACCCGCCTACTCGTGAGAAAATTAAATGCACAAGTTCATAGCATTAATTTTCTGATCAGTTAAGTATAGATCCAAGTATTCCTTCAGCATAAAAATCGTACACATGATACCCAATTCCATATGGAGAATAGCCGATAAATGTATTGTATGAAACTGCCGCATAGTTATGGATACTCTGAGAGAATTATCACCCTTAGCGTACACTAATTTTCTATTGTTAAATCCTAAAGTGGAGGTATATGAGAACAGTAAACCGGCCCATAGCCCGGACAAAGCCCAAAATGCTCATATCTAATCGCAATATGCCGTATGGCCAGCAGAGTCCAATGAGTAAAGTATATGAAATCTAACACCCTATATCATATATTAGATAGGCCTTAATAAAAGTCACTTGGATCCTCCCTGCCCAATTATTACCATGCCGTAAAATAAAGCAACCAAAAGTTGTATTTTTTCTCTTTTCAATTTGTAGTTTCTTTCAACCAACGTAAGAAGTGAACACAAAGTGAATTACATGGCATTTAGCGATCTACTGAGGTGTAGGCTTTTCCCAAAATCTGTGTCATTTAACAATAGCTTACCTTTCTCTGAATCCAAGTTCTCAAGAAACGGACCCCAGAAGCTGAAAACGAAGAGTGGTAAAGTATGTACTTCAAGAAAAAATTCTCATCAATTATGTATATTCACTAGATAATATGGAAAAATTTAAGTGCTATCTCACTGCTGTACTCACAATCAACAGAGACAGAATTAGTGTGAAATAGTTTTATACCGGAGTTAAAATGTATGACAGTATTAACTGTTCAGCCGGGCCTTTGTACGTTATATCCGTCATATTGTAGCTGTCCCTTAACCCTGGCAGAAGACGTCAATGTCAACAAAAAAATACATTCTAGTACCCCGGCCAGTATTCTATACACAATATACACAAAACTCCTATCGAATACGGAATACCTAAAACAAAAAAACACTGTCCTAACACAGCGTATGGCCGACACATGCACTATGAAGCAAGTGCTATCGCCCTTTTTGTCGCAATCGCAAAAGTAAGCAAAACTGCAAATACACAAATCTAACCGAATCCAACCCACAACAAAGATAGACCAAAACCGATAAAATGCTGCGCAAAAATGAATACAATAATTATGCTCGTAACGAATTCACTCTCCTCTAATTGTGTACTCTACCACTTGTGAACATATCATAATTCTCACCAACAACACCTAATAAAACCAATCCCCATCGACATTATTTACAATTATAAATCTATCTATCTATCTAATCTACCAACAATCTTCTATTCTTGTCACCTAACGTGAATGAAAAGCGTTGACGGAGGATGAACATCATAGATATAAATCATGATGTACATTGCATCCAAGTCCCATCAAGGGACACAAATCTACCCGAGATTTTATGGATTTAAGACTACACCTGTAACGTTTTGTTAAAGATCAGCAATGTTAATTATATATTCCCTTAATACAGAGCTGATCAAGTGAAATGAGCCGTGGATGAGTCGCTACGTAATTTGTTTGATCAAGACTTCTTGAGGAAGGATCACCTATTGTGTCCATGCAGTTATCCGCTCACTAGAGGCATTAAGTAAATGTTCCCAGTTAAACATAGGACCACGATAACTATCAACATTAGTTCCCTAAAGCGTAGATATCCCTGAATACGTCACAATTTTCATCTGCGGCATTGGTCCATCCTTCTATCTATTGATCCCGACAACTACACATGTACAGTAAATAAAAAATTGAGGATACATCCTGGATACCCAATCATAGGCACACTGCCAATACCGGACTAAATGTGAACTCTCACATGCGTGCCGTGCGCGCCGCTAAGAGTGGGCTACATCACTCGTGATCTCCATATTCATCCTTTGACAACCAATTGTAAAATGCCTAGTCTTATACGCAAAAGGAGACAATCGTCGAAAGATGTGAAATTCTGGCATGAACAAGAGAGCAACAAGAGTAATCTACCGTTTCACACATTATGGAAAGTCTATCCGGGCTATAAACCGATTTTGAGAGTGTACTTTTTACTCTGTCAGTCAAATCACAAATTAACTAATGACAGCAAAGTCATTCTTTCCCTGCGATCTTTGCAATTATTGTAATTTCCCCATTTGCCAAACACCTGCTGAAATTGGTAATTTCGGTAGCGCCCAGGGTGTACGTAGTTTGGGATGGAATAGTCTCTAAATAGAAACTTTACATCCTAATAACAGGTGAAAAAGTAAAGTGTTTTAATAAAAATATTTGTTTTGTTAATCCTAAAGTATAAAATCGAACCAAAAATATATTATATTATTATTTTTACAAACATTAAATTCCACCAATAGGCTAATCCAATCACAATTGGTTAATTCTCTTCATCAATAGTGAGCAGAGGCATAAGGTGTAAAAGTGAGCATTTGAGGGCATTGAAAGAAATAGCTGAGACAAAAAAGAATCTGGGGTTCTTTAACATGATAAGGTGTTTCTGTCTCAACTGAGACCTCTGGCTTAAGTCCTATCCTACGGACATGGTGATTGGGATGAAAGGCCGTGCACATGGATACAACTGCTACATTGTCAAGCAATCTTTGCTAGAGTTGGACTCTACCACATTCAAAATCAGTGGGTAAAACCTACATCCAGTGTCTGAAACCTAGACTACAATTACAAAATACAACTTGAACAATGGCCTAATTTGGAATATTTTATCATTTATATTGTAAAAACTTTACAACGTATGTATTTCACACTTTCAAAGTGTATTTTATGTATATCTTTAGTTGGATCAAATATGAGCAAAAACAAGTTGGTGTGCAAATCAAAAACTCAGCCTTTAAGGAAGAATCATGACTACCCAAGGGCTAGAACTTTCATTTCAATATGCCTTAACCTTAACTTATTTTGACATACATTTTGATTTCATTTAACCACTGATCTTAACCCCAAGCCTCCATTTGCACAAGTTGCATGCATTTCTTCTGTCAGTAAGATGAAAGATTTTCAGACATACATGATACAATTCAAGAGAAGCCGATATGATGAAAATCCTGTAGGTCTGGAAATCTTGTATCTAATTTTTATTTTCAAGTGGGAGTAATGAAAGAAGAAATGAATGCAACACATTCAAATAGAGGCTTAGGGTCACTCTGTTCAATTGTATTCTTCAACCAAGTAAAAGTGAACACAAATGAATTACATGCATTAGCTGATACTGAGGTGTAGGCTTTTTCCAAAATCTTCTTGTGATCATTAACATAGCTTACCTTTCTCTGAACCAGGTTTACTAGAACTGGACCCAGAAGAGCTGAAAAGAAGAGTGTAAAGATGTACTTCAGAAAAAATTCTCATCAATTATGATATTCACTAGAAATATGAAAAATTTAAGTGCTTCTCACTGAGCCTCACAATCAACACAGAATAAGTGAATAGTGTATTCCATTAAAAGTATGAGAATAACTGTTCAGCTGTCCTTTTGCAAACTCATCAAAATGAAATATATTCTACAAACACAAACTCTACTATAAACGTAACAAAAACTGTCTCACACACATGCATATGATGCAATGTACCTTTTTGTCAATGAAAATAGCACACCAATACACAAATTTCAAACCAACCACAAAGAAGGACAAACATATCCATACCCTGTATGCACCTGTGTCTACACTTACATACACTCACCACAACACTCCTTTCAAAACAACTTGACAGCACACACAACTTCATTCTGCACTAATACGTGGTTGAAAACGTTGCGAGAAATGCAGCAAATTGAAGAGATATAATCGTGATGCATTGCTTGGTATGCACAATTACGAATGTATTTGTTAGACGATTAACTTGTTAATAGTATTTTTTTTCTTAAACTGATCAATAAGACCGACCACTTTTTTGATCAAATGTTTGAAGTCACCTTTCATGCATTTTAGCTGATCAGCAAATTTGCCAGTCGAATGGCACATACATACTATGAAGCGAGTATGCTCTGTGCACTCATCTCGCAGTCACCTTTTCTATATTATGACACGACGACGTAATAATGGAATACATCCTACCATATGCACCAAGGGACATGTGGAATCTCACTGCAGGGTGGGCAAACGTTTCATCATTCATGCAAAATGAAATGCAGTTATTTGCAAAAAGAAATGCGGTTATTTGAACAGGAAAGAAAACTCCACATGGAAGGCTTCCTCTATTAAGATTTGGTACTTTTCTTCTGTCATCAATCAACATCATCTGCACTGCCACTAATATGTAAGTAACATCTGCCAATACTCCTCCATTTAAGGCCCCAAAATTATGCAAAGTTCATATAAGTAACATTAGTTTTCTTTGGCTGTCGTTAAGTTCTACGCTGCAACTCTTGGACCGTACCATTACAAGACCTATTCTCCTCTTTTTACACCTGATGTCGAATTCCATTCACCATTTATTCACCTGTCCATTTTAAGTGGATACGAAAAATGATGCTGTGCTCGCAACTTTTGAAAGGCCTGACACCAATCACGCAATGCATGTCCCTAAAAAATTTAGCTATTTTATCATTGATAGTGTAAAACTTAAAACAGGTCATGTGATGCCAACAAACCTTCTCCTTTGAGCCGTGGTTGAGGAAGCTGAAGGGGACGTTTTCTTATCCCCTGCAGACTCCTTTCCAGCCGTTTTGTTGTCAGGTGTCTTCTCAACTGCTTTCTGGACCTCACTCTTGTCAGCTTTCTCGTCCTCCGTTTCCGTCTTCTCCTGCGTTTCAAACTCCCACTTTTCTTTCCCAGCTCCAGGTTCTGTCTTCACCGTGGCCTGTTCCGAAGAGTCTTCTCCACTCTGCTTCTCTTCCGGTTTGGTAAGGTCAGCATCCAATTCCAGGAGAGATGGTTCATCGACATGCACCACCAGGGACTCGTTGTCAACTTCTTGCTTCACGGGTACCTCGGCTTTTGGTGTGGTCTTCGTGGCCTCTTTGACTGACAACGTGGTAGAGCTATCTGTCGTTGCTGCTGGGGTTTCAAATTGATCATCATCAACGCCTTGTGCACTCAAATTGCCACTTGCTGTAACATGGCACATCGTATACACATGTGGAAAGCCAAGTGAAGTAATAATGAAACAATTTAGAAACCATCATAAAAACAAAGATGAAGAGCTGATTAGCCCCTTTCCTTTAAAATTTAAGTGGTTTTGTCTTCCATCGGTATTGGGTGATCCAAGATGTTATACTCACCAATTAAGATGCTGCAACAAGTACTGAAAACAAAATCTACAAATGTGAGTCACAATAATGTGGGGCAGAACTTCAACAAGACATTTCAATTAATAACTAAGTTAACTAGAGGGTTGTCATGTTTCTGTGGCTAAACAAACTTCATTAGCAGACACAATGTCTTGAAGATCAAGGGTCTCAGTTCGGTCCTTCCTTGCAGGACAGAATGTCACATTGTTGACTTATAATGAATTTGTCAGCAGCAGCACGTCCTTGATGCTGCTAGTTCATGCACGGTTTTATGTATCAAAGCAGTTTATGAGATGTGTTCAGAGAGAATGCATCCGTTTCCAGCACTCCTCGACCCATGAATTTGGTTCAGATGCACGACCAGCCGCGATTTGCTTTTGCATCTGTTTCGGAGTTAACTACACATACGGTCAAATTCACATGTACTAGTGGCGCGACTGTTTTTCTGCTATGTTGGTCGGGATTGTTATTACATCATTCATCCAGAAAATCCAGTAAAAGATAGGATTCGGAGAAAGACAGCATGCATACCGGAATGTTGTGGAATGCAACACTCCAATTTATGTTGCACACAGCAAGTGACGGGTGAACCGTGAACTCAGTTACATACAATGAAGAGCTTGGTATCTGTAGGATATCCTTCAGAACTGTGTGAAGAATGCTTACGGTCTTTGGCTCAGGTGGAACTTTAACGCTCGCCAGATGAACGACGACTGATGAGTTTAACTGTCTGTACATGGTAGCTTTGGAATATTCCACCCAGAACTTAACGACTGCACCTGTAGATTTCCTTTTTATCGTTGTGATCTGTCTTGGCATTCACATCATTCTGCCGAAAAAAACAGCAGAACGATTGTGAATCAACAGTTAAAATTAGCTGGTCAAATTTACTGCTTCCAAGTTCCAACGCATAAAGAGGACTCACTCCCACAATGCAAATTGCTGGCGTGAAGTGACGTACATGCACCTGGTTGCTGAATCTGAATCGCGCCAAACCACTTGTTCTGATTATGTCATCTTGGGGTATTAACCAATTTCACCAAGGTGTGCACATCTACATTTCTGCACCTCGGCCGTAACTCGTAATGTTGAGGAGCTGTAGCTACTGCTGGATCTATTGGATATAGCTTACTTTGGAGTGTTCTGCAGGTTACTGCTTACGCCAGTTCAACTCCACGTCACATACTGTCTCAATAAGTGTGGTATGGCGATGATCGCTTCCTCCCTGCATCATTGAGGTGCAGTCTTCCACTCATAACAGGACTTTTGATATCTGCAAATACGAGGTCTGAGACAGCCGATTTGTGTGGCTGTCAGCGAAGAAGATCTTGATGACAAGCCTAGTAGCAGTCTTCCTTGCAGCTCTGAAAAGCTCTTCCGTTGGGGATGTTATTGCCCTCATGGCTGGATATCTCACTCGACCACAAGTGCGATTTCAGTCTTGAAAATGGCGCAGGATCAAGCCCATATATCACCAGGTCCTGCCACACATGTTCCAAGAATGTTCTTTCATGATGTCGATCTGGCTCCCCATGTCCTCAATGTCAGCTCATTCGCCGGTGGAAAAGCCACAGAAACATGTAACCCTCAACTAAAATACGATTTTACATTAACATTGCTTGGGTTTACTGGTTTTGTTTTTTGTTTTTACTCTACTTTTTAACACAGAATTGACAATAATTTCTGCAATCTTCACCACAGAACAAACAACCTTACCTCCTGCACGTATGAATTGATCTCCAACAGCTTCCTGTACAATGAGAAAAATTAAAAGATATTCGCTGAGATCATGTCTATTAGTGAAAGCAATAAGAGGGTTTATACAAACATCGGTAGTTTCAATTTTCTACAACTTGTTGGCAGTCATTTTCTTTCAACAATCACAACCTGATGGTAACTTTTGTTTTTGACACTAATTTTTGTGCATTTGAAAAAAATATGAGGTTGACTGATACTTTTTCAACAGTTATATTGTGTTCAAATGTACTTATTCAATGATCAAAATGTAAAAGCTTTTAATCAAAAATGTATCATTAGAAAACCAGTACTCTCCTCAACATCATTTCAAATATTACACTGAATTTTGTCAATTGTAAAAGCCAATAAAAGTGATTCATTAACTGTAAAGTGTGAAGATTTATGCAATCTCTCAAAACACCTTGGAATAACAATCACAAGAACATCCTTCAAATACAAAATACCAAATTACTGTATTAATAATTGAAAGTATTTTTTACAATAAAATTAGAATTTAATGGTAATTATTTATGCTGTTCAGCCCAGGAAATTTACCGTATTAGGGGCAATGATTACAAGACTACTAAATTTTGGTTATCATTTCTTGTGTGTTTTGGGTAATAAAAAAAATCTGTAAACAATATACTAGCTGCAAGTAACTTTCCAGTCTAAAATATAACAATTTGTTCATGGCTTTCATTTCCAATTAATGAAGTATGATTCTGTTTAAATCACTTGCAAGCATTTGTTTCATGGAAATTACAATTTCATTTCCTTTTACTTTCAACTTCCATTTTTTAAAACCTGACAATCTGTTATCTTGGAATTACAAAATCTTCCATATTTTCACTATGAACTGATTTCTCTTCTTACTGATTCACCCCTCATGTGAGATTGTTCACATCCTATCACTAACTGGGGAGCCACATACGAGGTAAACTTTCTCAACACTATTTTCACACAGCAATTTCACTTGAATCACTGATCTATTTTATTTTGTTCTAGAACAAAATTGTTCTAGAACTAATACACCTATTAATTGTAAGACGCACCCCTCGACCCCTGGGAATGGTGCGTCATGGGTGGGTCATTTACCAACAAATAATGACGCAGGGTACCGTCATGGAAGCATTTGGTTCGTCACAGCATGTGAATGGGGTGCATCAGTTTGTATACGGTCATGTGTCGTATGGTGGGACCCCTTTACGTTACAGGCTCCAAATTTAAGAATTTTGTCACTTCTTGCATTTGAACCAATATAACTCAAAAAGTACTGATCAGAAACCAACAAAAGTATACATTTTCTGAAAGCTTATACTTCAGAGAATCTCCATCAGCCAAGGTCAAGTTCCTATACAGGGTGTGTAAAAAAAAATTAAAGGGTAATATCACAAAAATGTATAATTTTGTGATATTGATGACAACTCATTTCACTTGTCAGTATTACGTCAAGGCTCAAAATTGATGTCATGGTGTGAAAGAGCCCACTTTCAGCTTTAAGAAAATGTATGGTTTTACTACTTTTCAAATTTCAGATGTAGTGATACAGGGTGTGGCAAAATATGTGTAAAATTGTGTTGTGATTTGTTACAATAACATTAATTAAACTAATTAAACAAACAGTTTACTAAATCTAATTAACAATTTTTAGTAGAATATTGTTTAGTAAATGGATCAGTAGAGGGTATTTAAAATTTTCAACCAAACTGTAGCCCTGAAGTGAACATACATGTGTGTCCGTACATGCAGTACTTCATGCTCATCAAT
Source organism: Eucidaris tribuloides (assembly GCA_001188425.1). NCBI lineage: Eukaryota > Metazoa > Echinodermata > Echinoidea > Cidaroida > Cidaridae > Eucidaris > Eucidaris tribuloides. Next base: position 67,521 of record JZLH01S0332009.1, on the reverse strand, counting down.
GTACAAGTCAACTGGCAGCATAAAGCTACACCAGTCATTAATTAAGATAATTAATGACCTAGAAGACAATTAATGTCGACTTTTACCTGCTGAGAATTGTAAGTACAATATTGTCAGTAGTCAGGATGCATATCATAACTCAAAGATAGCTTATCCTGCTGCAGTAATGTAGGTAAAACAAAGATACAGGTGAATTTGCAATTTCGCCATCAGATGTACATATCTCTCCTCTCCGCTTATCTCCTCCGTATCCACCAGTATTTACCCTTTGTTAACAATTTTTGCATTTTCACTGGATTAAACAAAGTGTAATAAACATTGCTATCAATTCGAAAGCACAGTGATTTTGCTGCAGACAGACCCAAATTCATGATATTGAGAAGAATAGCTTCTGACATCAATTCAATTAGAAGAGACATGAAAAATAACACCACAGGTATTGGGTCTGTCCCACATACTGACACATGACCATGAACGCTTTAATAGTTGGCATAGTCATTGTAGTAAAAAAATAGTCGTCTAGTGCGTAGGACACAAGGTTGTATGGATTACACTGAATCCAACTCACCCGGTTTGACCAAGTGACGCACCATTCCCGGGGGTCCGAGGGTTGCGTCTTAAAGTTGATAGGTGCTATAAATCCAGGTAATCTGGAAAAGTGGAATTCGCACACAATCGTTTTCCTAATCTTTCTGTGAAATTCATGCTTTTTTTACATAGCAGAAATCAGACTGCTATCACGCCATACTTCATCAGAGACAGTGGTGACTACAGAACTTTACGTTTCCGGTCAGGCACTGGTCATCCTCTGCCAGTGATGTGATGACATCGAATCATTGTCGGTCCTCCATCTCCACATCTAGATGTGATGAGTCAGATATCAATTCCCATAATATCTCTGAAAAACAACCCAATAATATTGATAATATTTATTTATTCCACTGTTTGGAGCCTGCTTTAATCAGAATTAAACAAGACTACTGTAGTCTAATATTTTATAATAAACACATGTTTATTTTAATATTTTACCCTCAATCAGCCCGGCTTTTTGAATTGCATAGCTCCGGGGGGGGGCTAATTGGCCCCCCCCCCAGATCTCGCCAGGATCCCGATTGCCGCGAAAGATTTGGCCGTGCATCGAGCCGGACGTAATCCCCAAGACTGAAGTTAAATTTGACAAAATAACTATCCTTCTATTTAAGTAATTAATATTTATATTATGTATAAAATCATATTTTTGCTATAAGTCCTTCAGCTCACAGATGCTAATTTTGTGATAATACTTATTGACCATTCTAACAATATCGTCAAAAAAGCTGAATCAGAGTTATTTTCTTAATTTTTATTGTTCATGAATATTTCTTATGTATTATTTTGTTTTTTCGACCTTTTGTTGTTTCATTTGTTTTATCAATGAAATTCTCTCGGGGGACACTTTGAGATCATCAATACAATTGAAAATTAGTTAATTCAATCATAAAAGTAAAATAATATCCATTTATGAATTTGCTTAAAACCAATTTCGCATTGAAATAACACACATATATGTTTTTTGACGCGATATTTTGGTGGACATGGAAGTAAAAATCTTGCGCAACCTCGGAACCAGCCGTACCGGACGTCGCGAATTGGGTCTCAAAAGATTCACACTTGCAAGTAAAAAGTCAGCGAGCGACGCAAGTCAAAAAATTTCGCGAAAAACTGCGAATGGTCGCTCGAATTTGTCTAAGGGGGGGGGGCTTTTTTAGGCCCCCCCCCCGATAGGGTTAAAAACAAAATTTCTTGTTTTTCCTAAATCAATATATTATCAACTCTACAATGATTGAATATCTATATTCGTATTAATCATCCCTTAAAACTTAATAAAGTAATAAAAATAAAGTCAATGTCACCTAAACCAACACTAGTTAAGCAAGAGCAGTAGAATTATAATTAAGTGACAATTGGGATCCATCCAAATAATAACAGACATGATAGATTGGGTCTAAAGGATGGACGAGTACTCCCGACACCTGACTCATACCCATCTGATCACTCCCATCCAAGGGAATGCCATCGTCCTCTTGAGACAGGCCGTCGTTGGACTGGTCTCCGGTGGAATCCACCTGCAGGAATTTCACCATCCATCAGCTCCTCTGCATCAAGCTCCTCCATGGGCTCTTCATGTTCCTCCTGAAGAAAA
>JZLH01S0332009.1:48665-61564 GCA_001188425.1 Eucidaris tribuloides | reverse complement strand
GAAAAGTAGTAAAACCTTACATTTTCTTAAAGCTGAAAGTGTGCTCTTTCACACCATGACATCAATTTGAGCCATGACTTAATACTGACAAGTGCAATGAGTTGTCATCAATATCACAAAATTATACATTTTTTGTGAATTACCCTTAATTTTTTTTACACACCCTGTATAGCAACTTGACCTTGGCTGATTGAGATTCTCTGAAGTATAAGCTTTCAGAAAATGTATACTTTTGTTGGTTTCTGATAAGTACTTTTTGAGTTATATTGGTTTAAATGGAAGAAGTGACAAAATTCTTAATTTTGATGCCTGTAACGCAAAGGGGCCCCCACCATACAACACATGACCATTTATATATCCAATAATTTTATATTTTAAAAGTTATATATCCACAGTTTTAGCATCCAATACTTACATCTACCTTGCCTGCAGTTTTCCCTGGAGAGAAACAAAACAAACAGCACAAATTATTTTTCTTAACACTAAAAATAATGTTCATTTACAATCAATCTACAAAAATGTACATTTACACGGCAGAGTTTGATTGGTACATTGACTAAGGAAACTAATGACCAAACTAAAATATGCAGACATCAATAACTAAGTTCAGATCAGAATTATTCATGGCGTCAGCAGTCAGCTCTGGTTTCTAGTTTTCATTTATTTAATCCCAATGTTTCCTGCTGCAATGGTCCATCCATAGAGAGCAAAAAATTTAGTAAATACCCTCAAAATATACCCCAGCAGCATACAGGCAGTACAGTACATTATGTTATCAAGTACTGTTATGCAAACACAACTAATTATTCAAGATATTATGCACATATAACTTTAGCAGGTACTCTCCAGGAAGTTAGTAATGGGACCCATGTAAAAAACACTTTCAAGGACTACATGTACTTTAAAATTGTTATTACTCACTGTTGCATAGGCAAGCTGGCTTGTATTTCGACTGAATTGTATGAACAGACCAGCACAGAATACGTTTGTATTTAATGCATTCCTTTTTAAAAATGGTTGCCCAAGAATCAGGGAAAAATTAAAATTTTCTTTTCGGGGGCTACTTTCCTGTTTCAGTGCTATCCAGATATTCTTTTGTATTGAACTCTATGACAAGTTAGTCCTTTACACATTTCGGTGGCTTTTTTGCCACTTCAGGGGCAAAATCGCCCCAAGCCTCCATGTATTTTTTTCCCTGCCAAGAATTGCCTGACAGTGTACTAAGAATGTTCTATAGGTTCAAGAAATGCATATATATTTTTTTAAGTGGACCCCGATAAAATACTGGACAAAATTTATTACCTGTTCATCAAATAAAGTATAAACTATAAATGAATAGATGCTGAAATGGGGAGTATTTGCTTTATTCCCACTTTTCACTTAACTTACTTGGAGTTATCTTTCTTGCACCAGCCTTGGACTGTGAGCCATCAATAATTACTTCATTGGGATTTTCACCTTCTTCTTGAAGAGCCTACAAGAAAAAAAAACCTTCAGAAATTAGACCATTCAGTTAATACAATTTTTGTAAATTTGACTTACTTTTGTCTGGAAAAAAACACAAATTCTCAGAACATTTCCCATCTTGCTTGGATGAATGTTGATGCTGAAATTTGAACTGTTTTATAATGCCTCGCACTCCTGAACACAATTTTCGCTCTCTTTACTATGGGTTCATTGTTTTAAAAAATAGATGAATTAAAAGGTAAAATCTTAGGATAATTTCTTTTCAGAGAGAAAAAAAGTAATAACTAGTCTAGATTTCTTTTTTTGGGGGGGGGGGATGGGGTGAGGGGGTCTGCTTTTCACTGTTGGGACAATCCATTTTTTAGTAGTTTTTTTTCTTCTTTACATTTCAAAGTTATTGACAGTTTCCAGTCTAAGCAGGGCATTATTTTTTTATATTCTTCATTTTTTTTAGGTGGTGGTATTTCCCATAGGTAATGTACATACCGCTAGTACTTTCCTTTAAACATCATAATTCATCTTTTTTCAGTAGGTAGGAGGTTGTTTTCTGATGTCTGGGCCCTGGGGTGACAATAGATTACTTTGCGACAGGTTGACCAAAAATTTGTCTGATGGACCAAAACTGTACTTGGGCTTTAACATGGCCCCAAATCGTCTCCAACGGGCTACTTTCTGAATTTGCATAATTACACCCAATTAGAATTAGAATAAATCATTACATATGGATGGCTGTACAAGAAAATGAATTAGCTGTGTCATTTAAAAAGACCCAGAGACAGAGAAGCTACATGTAGCCTACAGATGTGCTAGTGTGACATCAAATAATTTGCTAATCTGGGGCCCGGTACTGACCAACCCAGTTTGATTTGATTTGTTAGTTAATTGGCTTCCGAGTTGATGGCTTGCAAGCCCGAAAAGAATAAACAAAATCTTTAAAAAAAAAAACCTCCCAGGGTCTGATGGTTCATGCAAGCTCTGATTCTGGTGATATCACACGTTAGGCTGTCTAGCTTTCCTGGCAAACAACCAACATGCGCATGATTGCCCAATTAAAATGAGAAAAAAGGTTAAATCAAACTTACACAAAAACCCTATATACTGGTGTCAATTACCGAGAGTATCATTTTGCCAATAGTATGGACCATGGAGTGCTTTACTTGGTTTCCAACATCATGAAAGTTCTACAGGTCTCTAATCTTCCATGCAAACACTATCCTGATAACACCACCCAAACACACATGCCCTGTCAGAAGTTTCCCAGTCTTGGATAGAAATTATTCTGCCTCAGTAGTTCCAAGCTTTGGTCAGGCTTCCAACCATCCAAATCTGGTACTGGTGGCAACATATGTAAATCACTGGCTATCTCATGCTGTTCAGGCATGTCTTATCCTGTGAAATTCCAAAACAACTGCCAATTGTCAACAGATACCACTTGTATAGATCTCCCAACTCCACTAATTAAAGTATCATAGAACATTATTTTCGGGTAGTTTGACAATTTGTCATCCAACCCGGTTTGATTTGTGTACGGAAGATAACCTCCGGTCAAGCGAGTTGTCAAGCTGAGTTTGATTCGACTCCCAGGACTAATTTGCTTGAATTGTCACAAAATTCAAAACTGTGCTCTGTTCATTTTTATAACTGCAAATATCAGTAGGCGCTGGTCTGTAAACAAGCCTAACAAGGGTTGTCCTCAAAACGAAAATTGTCCCCATAAACGAAGACAAACTGTCATGAACTGTGTCCTCATAAACTAAAGATTGTTCTTGTCTTTGTTTATGAGGACATCTTTTTTCACCTTGCCCCACGGAGCTTAGACAGCAGTTAAGGGGCTTGAGAGTAGGCTCAAGTAGGTGCTAAAAATAGATTCTCTGTCACAAGAAAAAAAATAAAATTTTGTTTTCGGGGACTAATTTTTCTGTTTCAGTGCGTTCCAGATATTCTTTAATTTCTTTTGTTTTGAACCCTATGGCAATTTATGGGGGCTCTCTTACACATTTCGGGGACTCTTTTGCCATTTCGGGGGCAAAATTGCCCCGAGCCCGTGTTCACCATCCTTTTCTAATGACTGGTTCCGTCTTCCCACCAACCTGTTTTAAAACCCAATATGTTAACATGGAGCTAGCGCACTCATTTTGCATCGGCAATTTCTAAGGGGGATGAACTTTCCCATTTTGTGTGTGTGAAGAAGTCCTTATAAACGGGGACGATCCTGGTTATCAAAGACAATCTGTGTTTATGGACCAGCGCCCCTACTGAAAATGGTTGAAATTACAGGACTTTATCTAGACATCTACACTATTTTTACTTTTTGGTCTTGAACATGGGAGTTCTTTCGGAAGGTCTTGAACATTTTTCATAAATGCAGTTCATTTTTTTTTTGGGGGGGGGGGGTCACATGCACATAGAGAGGGTCTTGTCAAAATAAAAGGCTGCAGTGCAGTTCTGTCTGACTTGAAGAAGTTGAAGCAGCCAGTGTGCATATGCATTGTTATTGACACCCCAATGGAATCTGTCTCCTTTTTATTCGGGGAATCGAGGGCTTCTTATTTTTAATATTGACATCTCAGCCGTGACTGCGTGAGGCATATATATGAGGGGGGCCAACTGATGACTTGATGTCAATATTGTTAAAAATGAGAAGCTCCCAAATAAAAGGAGACAGATTCTACATGTACTGGTCTACATGGTCTAGATTATGTCATGCATGTGTGACTGAATCAGTGAATGCAGGAATCTCGCCAAATGATCACAACTTACTTGGTCACACTGACTCGGTCACACAGCACACAATGACAATCAGACAAACATCGACACAAAGTCAGTAACACAAACACAAGTCATTACTTATGATGCTAATATGCAAATTTTATTAACGTAGTGTCAACGTTGGTTCGTATTATTCAGGGCTCGACACTAGCACTTGCCCACTTGCCCGGGGCAAGTAAAATTTCATGTCGGGCAATTGGCAAGTAAAACCTCAAAATGATCATGAAATATGAGCAAATCATGAAAATCTTACCAAAAAGGAACAAAATATGTCACTCTAAATTTTGTGTTCAGTTAACTCAAATACCAAATTTTATCATTATTTTGTTAATTGTACTCAATTTTATGACTTTAAATTCATAAATCACACCTTTTGCAACCTCCAGAAGTAAAATAACAAACGTCCAATTTCTATAAAAGGGCCTTGTTGGTTAAAATTACTGAGAAATCATTTTTAATGATTTGATTGTGAATTTTCGGGCAAGTAACTTTTTCATTCGGGCAATTAAAAGTCTGAAAGTGATAATTTTACTTGCCCAAAGGGCAAGTAGGAAAAAAAGTTAGTGTGGAGCCCTGTATTATTACACAATTCACATTAAATCCAGCTGCTACCGAATGTATTTTTGCACAATCTCATCGCACCACGGCATCGATTCGTCATTCATCCACGGCACAACACTCACTAAGTCACAGGCCACAGCCACACAGTGCACACAGCACAGCCAACTTCTTGTACGTGGAACGCACGGTCAATGGCAATGGTTTTTGTGCGACGGGCGATTAATTATGCGATTGGAACAACAAAACGACGCGAAAGACAAAGTATCATCCAACGAACCTTTTGCAATTTTTCACTGACTTGTATCGATTGTTTTGTCTGATTGTGTGCTGTGTGACGAGTCGGTGTGACCAAGTAAGTTGTGATTATAAGTGCGAGATCCCGCTCACTGATTCAGTCACACATGCATAATATGTGACATAATCTAACGTCAGCTAAGGTATATCGCCATGCTGGTAGTGTCGGCGTACTGGTGATAAGCTTTCCTTCGTCAAAATGAGCGCATGTTACATGTCAATCAATTAAGATAATTGAAGTTGAAATACTAAACCACCAATCAAAGTAAAATTCCTTACCGAAAAGGCGGGAAATTTTTTTGCGCCACAAAATCACCGCGATGTCGTCTGTACCGCCACAAGCCGTTCAGCCATTGTCATACACACTCACGTTCACGCACGCGATACAACAAAATGGCTGACTTGCACTCAACGTTTCAGAACACTTTTACTAAGTATTATCCAAACATCATTTAAAAAATGCCAAAATACCAATTTCAATATCATAAATAAAAAAAATATTATTGGCGATACTACATTAACAAATATTGCAAAACTGGCGATAAAACAGGCGCGGCGAACGCGCGATAACAACGTGTATTGTGAATGAGCCAGATCGCGATCGAGTCGATTGCGCAATGCTATTCTTTACGTGTTATGCGCAGCTAACAATTTTGCCATAGGTTTGTACAGCGTTCGCACCGCACAGTCCGCACAGCTAGTTGCATTGACATAACACGCGTCGGCGACTAAACGATGCCGGGGCAAACATTTCGCCAGTAAACGAGGCAAGAATAAAACGTGTTTTGGAAATATTTCGACTCCAGGAGATAAAAATTAAAGTGGATTTGGAAGAAAAAATATCAGATTACAACTAGGATTTTGTATTTCCAGACTGAAGTCATTATAATAGAAGGTAATGTAAAACATTCACTCAAAGTGGCGATTTAACCAGAACGGACGTTAGACCATGTAGACCAATGGAATCTGCGTCTCCTTTTATTTGGGAGCTCTATTTTTAACAATATGACATCAATCAATTCTGGGCCCCCCTCACGGCTAAGATGTCAATATTAAAAAATAAGAAGCCCCGATTCCCGCGAATAAAAAAGGAGACAGATCCATCGAACATGCATATGGTCTGTCCACGAAACTCGGCCCCAAAATTGTGACATTTGTGGAAAATAGAAAACATGACAATGCCTGATTGTTGTTCGGTGTTTCTATTAAAAAGGTGCATTTCAAGAACGCTTGATCAGGATAAATTTTTTGAAGGGAAAAAGAGTATCTTCACAGGCATGTCAAAAATTGGTCATATGTCAATGTGTGTGAAAATAACCGACTCTACATGGACAACTGGTGTCCATGTAGAGTCGGTAAGTAGTATTAGGGTGTCTGAATGCTATCACATTTTCTTGCTATATTATATACATATGTCAATGCCACAATCCATGCGTTGCACAATCAATGAATGTCATACTTTTGTCGTCAAATCTCACCTTTCAGCATCGCCAGAATGTTTATCCTGGGTTAAAAGTGGGTTGATTTAGTATCAAATTAAAGCTTATCCTTTGCTCCAATCTTTTCCGCAAAAGGACTTTTGATATAATGGACGTGTTCACATCCGAGAAAACACAAACAAACCTTCTCTGCGCCGTCATTTCCACAGTATTAAGATCAAGATGAGTCCAATTACATGAAAATATTTAAAACATGGGAATCCCCCTGTACAAGTTTGTTTTTCTCATAATCCATACAGGATAAACTGCCGCCAAGCCTCTCAAAGTACCCCTTGCCCTTTCATCTGTGGTATTAGCAATCAAGCTATATGGCCCGATGTGGACAGGTACCCGTGTTGCTACATTTCTGTCCTGATCCCAAGGAAACATGCAAGAAAAAGACCCTAAATTTATCTGGACATATGCTTTTGATAGGAACATTGTTAGTTCCCAAAATTGAAACATCCTTCCTCAGCTACATGTTTACTAGAAAATGCAAACAAAATCAATCTGAAGGTACAAATTGTGAAAATTGAAAATCTTTCAGACACCCTAGTAGTATTGCTTGTGCTTCTAATAATAAGTGATATATGTCTCTAAATGTATCACAAAGTTTCTAATAACCACCCCTCTGATGAAAAGTAAAACATTGTAAAATAAAACAACTAATGCTCTTTAAATACCAGGTAATTCTCCATTATGTGTTATCAGAATACGCGCCACTACAGGTGGACACCACAGTTAGTTTTGTGTATTTTAGTTTTTAATCTGTACCCCCATAAATTTATACAGGAGTAGCCCTGTTGAAATTCACCCCTCAGATTATTTTTCTTCCAGGAACATTGAGTTTGTTTTTGCGCAGGACAGTGTCATTGCTTCAAAAATACCGCCACTACACGCGGACACACACATTAATTTCTCCTTACATTTCTTCCTGAAGAAAAAGTGGATGATTTAGGGCATTTTTGTTGTCAAAGTTCCTAACTCAGAGGCCCTTATAAATTTAAAGACTTAAAGGGATAAAATTTTATGCGTATTTCCTGTCTAATGAGTTACTTTAACCGACACTACAATTGAATTTTAGGCGACACCACGGTGTAGTGGGCGGTATAAATTTTTTCATCGAGGATCATTCAGATTAGCCAAGAGGCAATTTTTATGTTAAGAAGGTACATGGTTCTGAAAGGAGCTTGACTGTTAGAACATTTTATCCTTTTTTAATATTGAATATTTCTGAGTTTCAAAATGATATTCAATTTTTAAGCATTTTGCAATGTCAACACTTGTTGATCAAAAATAGGGGGTGGAGCACCTACACAATTAGTCACATAAATAAAAAAAATAAAGTTCAGAGGTGACCCATGGTTTGATTTGTCTGACTAGAAGAATATGGTTCTGTCAAAAATAAATACCCTGTGATGTATCAATTGAGGCAAAAATATAGAAATGCATTTGTTACTAGGGAATGACCTCATATTTTGAAAAAGTCACACTTTCCGTGACAAACCCATATCACACTGGCTGCTTCAACTCTTCAAGTCAGACAGACTGCACTGGCAGCCTTGTTATATTTGACAAGGCCGGCTCTCATGGTGCATCGACCGCCCCCCGCCCCACCAAAAAAAAATGAATGGCATTTATGAAGAAATGTTCAAAGACCTCGAATGAACTCCCTGTTCACAGAGCCAAAAAGTAGAAAATAGTGGTAATAAGATGTCTAAGATGAATCCAGTAATTTCAACCATTTTCAGTAGTAGGGCGCTGGCATAAACACAGATTATCTTTGATAACCAGGATCGTCCCCGTTTATTAAGGACTTCTCACCACACAAAAATGGGAAAGTTCATTCCCCTTGGAATTGCCGATGTCAAAATGAGTGCGCAGCTCCATTTTAAATATGTGGTTTTAAAACAGCGTCGGGGAAGACAGACCAGTCATTAGAAAAAGATGGTACAACCGGCGGCTACTGTGGGCTATTTTCCGAGCCCCGAATGGGCAAAAGAGTCCCGAAATGTGTAAGAGAGCCCCGCATAATATTGCCAATAGGTTTCAAGTACAAAGAAAATAAATTGAATATCTGGAAAAGCACTGAAACAGAAAAAGTATCCCTCGATAACAAAATTTGTGAATTTTTTCTGTGACAGAGAACTATTTTAGCAGCCTTACTGTTGAGCCTGACTGCTCAGCCCCTGTACCTGCTGTGCTAACGCTCGTGGCAAAGGTGATAAAAAAGGGATGTCTCATGAAACAAAGACTAAATCTTTAGTTTAGTGAGGACACAGGTTCATGACAGTTGTCGTGTCGTTTATGGGGACAATCTTCGTTTGAGGAAGCAACCCTTGTTAGGCTGTGTTTACAGACCTAGTGCCATACTGATATTTGCAGTTATTAAAAAATGGAACAGGGCACAGTTTGAAATTTTGTGACAATGTCAAGCAAATTGAGGTCCTGGGAGGTCGAGATCAAACTCATGCTTGAGCAACTTCGCATTGACCGAGGTTATCTCCGTAGCACTAAATTCTAGAATACTCGGTGTTGGATGATCAAAGTTGGTCTAACTACCCGAAAATAATGTTGCTATGATAGCTTAATTAGTGGTAGTAGTACCGATGTGTGGATCTGTTACAGATTGGCAGTTGTTTTGGAATTTCAACAGAATAAACATGCCTGAACAGCATGAGTAGTAGCCAGCGATTTTAGCTACTATGTTGGCTACCGAGTACCTTGAGTATTTTGGAGGGTTGTAAGGCTGTACTGGCAAGGTGATGCTTGAAACTCTGAGTGCAGGAATTATTTTCTATCCAATGACTGTGGTTGAACTTCTACAGTGTTGGGGGACTGTTTTGGTGGGCATTTGTTTGGTGTGGTGTTATCACTTTGCATGGAAGATGTACTATACGCTGGTAAGAATTCTTTCATTGTGTTTGAAACTCTATATTGTATATAATGCACTTCCATGGTCGCATACTGATTGCTAAAATGATACTCGTCAGTAATTGACATCCAGTAGTGATTTGGTGTTTTGTGTCCAAGTTTGGATTGTTAATCCGTTTTTTTCGTCGAGTTTGGAATGTGGGGGGCGAATGGGCAATTGCGCAGTGGGAGTATGGTGTGTTGCGCGACAAAGCTGAGACAGGTCCTAACATGTGATGATATCACAGAGATGCAGGGAGCTTGCATGGATACCATTGCAGACCCTGGAGGTTTTAAGAAAAAGAGTTTTGTGTATTCGATTTTCCGCGTCGGCAAGCCGTCAACAGGTCGGGAGCTCGCATGATGTTAGACTAACAAATCAATATCAAACCGGGGTTGGTTAGGTACTGGGGCCCGCAATTAGCATACAATATTTGATTGTTCATCACTAAGCTACATCTCTAGGCCAGCGTTTCTCTGGTCTTTGTCTTTTAGATGACACAGGGCTAATTGTATGTTTCTTGTAGGGCAGCCATCTGTATGGTAATGATTTATTTCGAATTTCTAGATTGGGGTGAAATTTATGCAAATTAGCAAATCAGAGAGTTAGCGTCCATTTGGAGACGATTTGATATTTCACTGTACAGACTTTTGCGCATATCACCCCAGACACAAAGTTACTCTTACGTAAGTCTCAAGGTAATATTGCAATTTTTGGGGGCATGTTAAAGCCTAAGTACAGTTTTGGTCGCATCAGACAAATTTTTGGTCAATCCTGTCGCGAAAGTAATCTTATTGTCACGTACCAGGGCCCAGACATCAAGAAACAACAACCTACCTACTGAAAGATGATATTTATGATGTTTAAAGGAAGTACTAGCGTATGTACATTTACTATGGAAATAACCCACCAACAATAATAAGAAATAAAGAATATAATAAAAAGTAATGCTTCTGCCAGACTGGAAACTGTCAATAACTTTTGAAGATGTAAAGAAAAAAAAAAAACTAAAAATGGATGTCTTCTCTTTGACAGTGAAAAGCATTGACGCTCCCTCACCCCACCATTTTCCCTTCCCCCCCCCCAAAAAAAAATCTATTGACAGTTATTCACTTTTTTCTCTCTGAAAAGAAAATATCCTATTAGATTTGCCTTTTAAAGGCAAGGTTCACTACTGATGTCAAGTTGATTTTAATATAAAAAGCAGAAAAATAGATAAACAATAAGTGAATGTTTGAACTTGAAACTCCACAGAATAACAGAGTTATAAAGGTTTACAAATTTTTTCAATTTTGTGACGTCTACATGCGAGCAGCTCCCCATAATGTATTGTTGATATATATTCCATAAAGTGTGATTTTTTAAGAAATTTGAATAATTGATTTTCCTTGCTTTTCAATATATATCAGAAACATTTATTTTATTCATTTTTATCTTGTAGCTTTCTATGAATAAATAATAACATTTCATTATCTGTGATACCATTAGTTAATAAATGACATATTTATATTAAGATCTATATATATTACTATTATGGGAGCTGCCTGTATGTTTATCTCCTAATAATTGAAACTTTAAAACGTTCATATACTCTGTGATTCTTTGATGATTTTCCGCTCAAACTTTCATGTAACATGTTTCTCTTGCATTTTTCTGCTTTTATTAAAACCAACTTGCATCAGTGGGTGAAACCTTGCCTTTAACCCTAATAGACTGTGGGTATTTTGGATGGGGGCTGGAATAGACTTGGGGGGTGTTGGGCCTAAAGGGCCCCCCTTTCAGAATCGTCTGTCGTTTTTGATCTGCTCGATTCGCAATGAAAATCGACACACAAACAGTCACCCATGACATAATCTAGCAGATATGTATATTTGATTGTTCATAAATTAGTCAAATTTGTTTTTAATCAATTAATGCTAATTCTATGCATAAATAGAATTTGCTAGTAAATCATTAAGTAAAAGCCCTTTGAAGTGGTCTATTTTTTTAAAAAACTATTTGCGAGATGTTTTCTTATGTATTTTATTGTTTTTTGGAAATTTCTTATTATTTCTTTGTTTTTCAACTTTTTGTTTTTTATTGTTTTTTCAATGAAATGTGTCAGCGAGCTTATTTCGGTCATAAATAGCACAAATCAAATGATATGTATCATGAAAGCAAAAATTATATCACTATTTTATAAATTTTATGCTGAAAACACAATTTGGTCATTGACTTTGTACATGCAATCATCTGTTTTTTTGAGCAATTTTTGGTCTGACGCAACGGTGCAAAATTATGCATAACTCGGCGAACCGGCGTACCCGGCGTCCGCAAATTTGGGCTAAAAGATGGCGTAAGACTCAAAGAAAAGTCATGAAATCATCGCGCCGATACCTTGTCGCGTTAAAAATTTTTTCGCAAAAATTTCGAGGGGGGGCTTTTAAGTTCCCGCCCCCCCCCAGTCCAATTTAGGTTAAATTCATCTATTTCTAAACAATGAACCCAATAGTAAAAGAGGGCGAAATTGTTTCAGGATGTCGAGGTAATTAAAATTTGAATATGGATAATACGAGTCAAATTTCAGCAAATTCATCCAACAAGATGGGAAATGTTCTGAGAATTGTGTTTTTTCCAGACAAAATAAATAAATTACAAAAATTGTATTAACTGAGGTCTAATTTTGAGGTTTTTTTTTCTTATGAGTAGACTCTTCAAGAAGAAGGTGCAAATTCCAATTGAGTAATTATTGATGGCTCACAGTCCAAGGCTGGTGCAAGAAAGATAACTCCAAGTAAGTTAAGTGAAAAGTGGGAATAAAGCAAATGCATCCGCCATTTCAGCATCTATTCATTCATATTTAATACTTATTTGAATGAACAGGTAAAAATTTATGTCCAGTATTTTAATTGGGTCCACTTTAAAAAAAAATTAATTCTTGAACTTTTTTCTCTTTGCACCCTGAAGTGGCAAAAAAGCACCGCAATGTGTAAAGCTGACTAGACTTGCCATTAGAGTTCATAACAAAAGAATATCTGGATAGCACTGAACAGGAAAAGTAGCCCACCCCCAAAAGAAAATTTTAATTTTTCCCTGATCTTGGGCACCATTCATAAAAGAGGAACATTAAATACAAACGTATTCGTGTGGGGTGGTCTGTTCATACTATTCAGTCGTAATAGCAAGCCAGCTTGCTATGCAATCAGTGAGTAATAATTTTAAAGAAGTCCTTGAAAGTGTTTTTTCATGGGTCCCATTAACTACTTCCTGGAGAGTACCTCTAAGTTATATGTGCATAATTATCTGAGTATTAAGTTGTGTTTGCATAACAGATACTTGATAACATAATGAGTACTGTACTGCTGTATTGCTGCTGGGGTAATTTTGGGGTATTTACTAATTTTTTGCTTCTATGATGGACCATTGAGCACGTAAAC
>JZLH01S0332009.1:38209-45259 GCA_001188425.1 Eucidaris tribuloides | reverse complement strand
TGAAGCGAGCGAGAATTTTTTTAGGACCTATGAGACTGCATGGTGTACAGTAACAATGTTTAAAAGGGGATAATGTTTCTGAAATGTCTCAGAGACTGAAAAAGACCTTCAAAAATAATGTATCAAATTAATAATGCGAGCGAGCGTATAGCGAACGAGCCTCAGAAAGTAAAGAAATAAGTCGTCAGGGCACAAATTAAAGAGGAAAGGGGGCATTTTAACAACTAGTATCACAAAAGGCAACAGCGGTACTTAAATCATAACGGGTGCCTAACTCAGGTAGAAAAAATGACAATTGTTTTTATCTGAAAAGAAAACAATTATGGAAATAAAGAGGGGCACTCATTCTTAGGGATCATTTTCATGCAAATGATTGAAAGCGCAATTGTCGAAAAGGAAACGACTGTGGAAAGTAAATATTTTAGGGGTTTTATGAGAAGTAAAAAGGGTAGAGGATACCCAAATGCCAGGAATACTGGGAACACTAGCCCCTCCCCGCCCCCCCCCCCCCACAGCACATGATTTTAAATAATCCTAAAATTTTCTTTAACGAGTTTTTAAAGTTCTGAGCAAAAAATCGTGACCACTTTAAAAGATGTATTAGACTGTCATCTTAAAGGGTACCAACACCCTAAAAATCAAATTTGTATAAACACACACACATAAACACACACACATATGCACAAACACACACACACACACACACACATAAACGCATATGCTCACGCAAATGTGGAAAGAACACATTTACTACAAATGTAAAAACAAATCTAAGTCATAAAATGGGTAATTCCATTATTTTGACTTTATTTATTGTACATGTATAAAGATATACACATTGATAGTTTTACTATTTTTAGACAAGTTTAGTTAAATAAGACATCTACAAATTTGAAAGAAGAACCCCTAACCCTGGCACTCATAAAAGAATGTGACATGTTTTAAGACCGAGTTATTAACAATAAAATGGCTACACCATGGAGATACAACAAAGTATTATCCTTTGATAGAAAATATATATTATACCAAGTGGTTAAGAATCTCCTGCTTTTCAAACCACATAACTTCAAAGTTAGTCCTTTCAGAACCACAATTAGAATATCATGTCAATTCTAAGGAGTGTGCTGATGCTATAGTACTTAGAGGGTTAACCTTTAGGAAATATGGAAACCTACAATTAATCAGACTATGACCTCTCACCTCTGTAAAGATAAACTTAATACCAGCGAGTTAGCATTATAATACTATATGTACACCAACATCAGTCATGCTGGGAGTAGTTTCTCACATTCATAAATGGCCTCAGTTGTTGCAATCTTATAAGTCAGAAGTGGTATATACAGGTGTGTAACGTAAACAAACCAGAACAGGCATGAAACGCTAGTTCTTTTCTTTAAGTTGTCACTATACACACACGTACAAAGCCTTTAAATTTCGTTTTGACTCTTGACCAAATCAGTACTATTTAATACTTCTACTTCTTATGATGATATATTTTGAGTGGATTTTAATCATTATTATCACATGCATTGATTAAAATAGTAATTACCTGGATCTGGATCAGCATGTTATACGGTACACGACTATCAGGTATAGAGCACTGGGTGGGAACGCAATAGTAAACTAGTCAAAACATAGGTGACTCTCTCTGATCTTATTACTGAACACATCTGTTGATGGAGTGTTTAAGACTTCATCTTGGAGCTGATTCCAGTCCAGAGTTGTCCCTAAAACCCCCCCCCCCTAAAAAAAAAAAAAAAAAACTAAAATAAATAAATAAATAAATAAAAATCAAACACATGTAGGAATAATGTTCACAAAATGCTGTCAAATAATCCCAAACTTTCTCACTTCTTGAGGTTAGAACTTTTAGGGTAAATACACAACAGGAATATATATATGTATTATACAAAATAGAAAGCATACAAGTATTCAAAATATCATCTTTTGATTATTTATATATTCATTACACATTTAATTAAATGTTAATATTGAGTATGCTCAAATACTTTTTAACTACAACAAACAATTTAATGATCATGTTCTTGATATGCGCATCCTAAATGAGCTCAATAAGCAAATGTACTGCAAACACCCATAATGAAGAGATTCACATAAATCCTCTCATCTCACAAAGCTTTGGTGATATAGTGATGTTACAATCCGATAGACCGATTATAAAAAAGGGTCTGATATACGAGGATCCTTTAGACTGAGGGTCTGATAGACCAAGAGTCCAAGGGTCCGATAGACCGATTATTGAATGGGTCCAATAGACCAATTATCCAAAAGGGTTCGACAGACCAATTAACGAAAAAGATTCATAGACAATTGGTCTATGGGATCTTTTTTGATAATCGGTGTATATCAGACCCTCTGTCTATCGGACTCTTTCCGGTAATCAGTCTATGAGAAGCTTTTTGAGAATCAGTGTACTGGACCCTTTTCGATAATTGGTTTATCAGACCATTACTGTTGATGGAAAATTGGTCTATCAGACCCTCAATCTATATGACTCAGTGTCTATAGGGTTTCCACATGAAGAAACGGTTTTAATGAAATCTGGTCCATTAAAATTCACTGAACACTTAACTAGTTACCTTTACACTAGTACAGTGTGTCTCAAAAAAAAAATGTGCAAGTGAAAACCTCCCTCTTTGACAATTAGAAAATATTCTTGTGACATGATGCTTACGTCAACGTCAAGTGCATAGTCTTAGCTTTCAAATACCGTTAGTTTTGTTTAATTTGCTTGTCTTAATCTTGAAATATGTTAATTTAAATGAGAAAGGGTAAAATCGCAATTGTGCCACTTTTACAAAAGTCCCGAGTAAAAGTGACACCATTGTGATTCCACCCTTTTGTTGTTTCTAACATATCTCAAGATTAAAACAAGCAAACTGAACAGAACAAATGGCATTTGAAAGCTAAGACTTTGCCCTTGACGGTGATGTAAGCATAATGTCACCAGAATATTTTCTAATTGCCGAAGAGGGCGCTGTTTACTTGCAGAATTTTTTAAAGACATGCTGCAGCACGTCTCAAAAAATGTTCAAGTGAAAAGCACCCTCTTTAACAGTTAGAAAATACTGCTGTGACACATGTTTACATTAACATCAAGGGCAAAGTCTTAGCTTTCAAATGCTGTTTGTTTTGTTCAATTTGCTTGTTTTAACTTATCTCGAGATATCTTGTAAACAACAAAACGGTGGAATCACAACTGTGTCATTCTTCCGGGAACAGGGCTTGATGCTATATTGACTGTAGTAAAAGTGGGACATTAGTGATTTTACGTTTTTGTTGTTAACTGAACATATCTCAGGATTAAAACAAGCAAACTGAACAGAACACACGGTATTTGAAAGCTAAGACTATGCCCTTGATGGTGATGTAAGCATGACTTCACAAAAATGTTCTCCTCATTACCTAAGAGGGCACTTTTGACTTGCACAATTATTTTTGAGACACACTGTATAACCACCATATGCGAATCACATATCATCCAGTGAAAACTGAATGCCTGCTGATTAAAGCTTACCAGGTCAGAAACCTACATTGGTGAAATTGGGTCAGTCAGTACCAATTTAAACAAAATAAACAGCTCCTACTTCGCAGAAGCCAGTGGGCTCTACCTAGTGCAGCAGGTGATAGGTACAGCCAGGGCCGTACAAATGCTTACTCATTAAT
The DNA here is from genome assembly GCA_001188425.1 of Eucidaris tribuloides. Classification (NCBI taxonomy): domain Eukaryota; kingdom Metazoa; phylum Echinodermata; class Echinoidea; order Cidaroida; family Cidaridae; genus Eucidaris; species Eucidaris tribuloides. Next base: position 41,572 of record JZLH01S0332009.1, on the reverse strand, counting down.
ATTTCAAATACTACAGGATATGAATTATTTTTGCGTATTGTCCAAGATTAATAATTAATAGTTTGGCTCTTGATGCTGGATAAACACTAAACTAAGTGCTTTTCATGAGCTGCTGTGAAAAAACTTTAACAGGCAGATTCGGGTGGGGATTGAACCCATGACCTGCTGATTACCACAAGTGGTAATGATGCCTCTCTAGTAATCAGGAGGTTGTGGGTTTAATCCCCATCTGAGTCCGCGTGTGAAAGTTTTTTCACAGCGGCTCATAAAAAACGCTCAGTTAAATAGTGTTTATCCAGCGTCAAGGGCCAAACTATTAATTATCAATCTTGGACCACACGCAAAAATAATTTATTCAAACAAAACATTCTAGTGGATTAGATCCTAGAATTATCACTCTGGCTATCGGGCTTCCTTGGTGGTCAAGTGGTAATGACGCCTGTGTAGTAATCAGGAGGTCGTGGGTTCAATCCCCACTTGAGTCCGCCTGTGTGAAAGTTTTTTTTAGAGTGGCTCATAAAAAGCACTTAGTTTTAGTGCTTATCCAGAGTCGAGAGCCAAACTATCAACTACAGGATATGTGCATCCCTTTATGTTAAACACTACTTTTTTATGCATTTTTCTCTAGCTGGATCATATTTGAGCAAAAAAAGAAAAAAGAAAAACAAGAGCCCTGGGGGGCACGACGCTCACCCGAGGTCTCGCAAACTCTCTGTAGTGCCCATAGAAAACATCAAATATACATAGTTTTGGCCCTTGGAGCCTGATATCTAGGCACCAATGGAGCCACATGAACGAGACTTTTTACCTTTGACCTACTTATGTGACCTTTGACTCTAATCTAACATTGAGGTCCCTATACATGTAGGGCATCTACCATCCAAGTTAGCTACAAATGGGCTGATTTCAACCCCAGTAGAAATTGAAGGTATATTCTATCATTTGACCTCATTTGACCTTTGACCCCCAAATAACATTGAGGTCCCTGTTATGCACCTACCATCCAAGTTTGGTTACAAATGGGCTTGTGGTTATAAAGTTACCTAATTTGGGCCCTCATGGGCCCTGACCCCCGGGCCCCCATGGGGGCCCAATTGTACCATTTAAGGAACCCTCTATCCCCTCGCCCTACTGAAGGATCATTCCCACCAAGTTTGGTCAAAGAAAATGATGTAAATGTGAATTATTCCCATAGGGCCATCCCCCCAACCTCGTTGCCCCCCCCCCCCCCTCCTCACGAGCCAAACGGGGCCACCCTGGGCATTGTCATGAGGAACAATAATTCATCACATATAGAGTTATCTACACACACCATGACTTAGCTAAACTATGTCTAGATCTAGAGAAGAAGATGTTTGAAAATTACCTACTTTTGGCCCTTTAGGGCCCTGCCCCTGGGCCCCCAGGGGGGCCAGGTGTACCATTTGAGGACCCTTGAATTCCCACCCCCTAAGGATCATTCCTGCCAAGTTTGGGCTAAATCCAATCATGCGTTTTAAAGAAGACGATGAAAATGTGAAAAGTTTACATATGACGAACGATGCACAACGCACGACGGATGACGGACAAAAAGTGATCGCAATAGCTCACTTGAGCCTTCGGCTCAGGTGAGCTAAAAAGGATGTGGTGTATAAGGCATGAATAGTTTGAACAACAGTTGCAGCACATGTAGGTGGAAACAATATTGTACCAAAAATGTATAAAAGTCTTTCACCATAATATTTTGTGTATTGAAGTATGATTGGTTCAAAACATTGACGTTTGCAAAACAAAAGACAACAGCAGGATAATAAAGCACAGAATCACATCTACATAGGTCACTATTTCTTGCCTTTGCAAAATATACAAAATGTAACTAAGTAAGCCACATATGGCTAAATCAATAGTATTGTGATCACATCAATAAGATAAATGTATATATTTACACATCACTTTAAAGAAATGTACAATGGCATTATTATATAAGCACTGGTATTCATTTCTACTTAAAGGTAAATGACATGATTGGGGGTAGTCCTCAACTTGGGCTGAAACTGCTCTAGAATCAAGTAAACTATGCAAGGATTCTGCTGTGAAAATCTTGTAGTGAAACGTTGACTCATTCTAAAATAAACAATGTCAATATCACTCGTACCACGGAAACCTGCTGTGTGGCTCTCTATGGAGCTTATTCTTATCGTCCCCGGTAAAAATTAAGATACTCCCTATGTTTATGCTTGATTCTCCTTAAGTACACAAATTACAGACAAATCCTCCCAGGTGGGTGATCCACTCCTGCTAGTGTATAGTTGGTATATATTTCAAGTCATTTGGTTCTTGAGGCAAGTTTTACCAATCATGTCACTAACCTTTAACTTATGAACAACCTGCTGGCACTTAATCTAAATACATATGGAGTTTTTATGTAAGCAAGAGAAATTTCATCTAGATAGTAATATAGTGTTGTTTTTAGTGTTCTAGTTTTGGGTAATGCTATATCCGAGGCTGGCTTGCAGGCCAATTTCTTGTGGCCTCGGTCTGGGTCCGAGTCTCCTGTTCAAACCCAATAAAAGGCTGTGTTTTGAAGTGGCCTTGGGATTGGAACCTGTGGTCTTGGAATTGGATGTAACACTGGTTATAGGCGATGTAATCAACTATAAATATATTACAAAAATCTCATAAAATGACATAACTTAGTCATTCCTGGGATGAAATGAGTACAAATTTCATTTCTGTATTGAAATGTATTCAAAGAAATGGACAAATGAAATAGCTCATCACTAGGCTGTGGAGAGAATGAATTTACTCACCCTTGATGATGAAACTGCAACATAAAAGTATTGTACTGTAACAGTTCTTACAAGTCTTCAGTCTATCAACTTAAAATGCTAGAATCGAAGATCTTACAACAAAAATCATGAGCTTAGGTCTGCCAAAGCAAACCAATTCATCCAAACAAAATCCATAAGATTTCAACATTAGTATGTCTCTAGAATTTCCTTCCTGTAAACGTACAGAAGAACCAATAAAAATAAATATTTCTGATCTTTGAACAATCTCAAGTGCTTTGTTGTCCAATAAACAATGGGATACTATAATAAATGTGCTGTTGTAGAAGTTTTCAATACTGGGTAGCCAAGATTCTCACAACTTCGGACTCCCTGACCAATGACCAACACATGGTCAATATGCATGAGCTGGTGTTAATCTATCCTAGATAGCTTAGCCTGTTTTGAGTGAAAGGTGTAGGATAGTGCTAGGGTGCTAGACTAATGAATTTTTATTCGGTGACATGGACTTGGATAAGATTATGGAAACATAATAATGATGAAACTTGGATTCTTTCCTGATCCTATTCAAAATTTATTGGTAACATATTTGATA
>JZLH01S0332009.1:8905-32797 GCA_001188425.1 Eucidaris tribuloides | reverse complement strand
CTGACTTTCAACTCCAAATCCAATCAGTTTCATTAGTGCCTATATACATACTTCCACCAATTACATCAAAATCCACCAAGGCGTTTTCAAGTTATCGCGTACAAGCCACAATCAGACATATTTTAGCGCCGGGTGCCTTTGACCTTTAATCCAAAATCTAAAATCATTCATTGGTGCCTCATAATACATACTTCACCCAACTTACATAGAAAATCAGCAGCGTTCTCATTATGCGTAATAGTAACGAGCCAAATCAGACATATTTAGCCGGTGACCTTTGACTCAAAATTCTGATCAGTTAATTGGTGCCTCATAATACATCTCCACCCAAGTTACATCAAAATCCGACAAGTTTTCAAGTAATCGCACGGTAACGAGCCAAATCAGACATACTTTAGCCCGTGACCTTTGACTTTGACCTTTCGAGCTCCAAATCAATCATTTCATTGTCCTCATTAATGATACTTCACTTCCAACTTACAAGAAATCGAATAGCCGTTCTCAATTATCGCGTTAACGAGCCCAATCAGACATGTTTTAGCCCGCTGACTCTTGCCTTTACCTGTTCAGCTCCAAAATATTCAGTTCATTGTCCTCATATACATACTCACCCAATTACAGAAAATCCGAGTATCCTTCACTTTATGGTAACGAGCCCAAAATCAAAGTATTTTTAGCCCGGTGACTTGACTTTGACGTTCAGCCAAATCTTAATTCAGTCATTTGCCTACATATCATTACTTGGTCCTAGTTAATCATATCTTCAGCGGTTCTAAGTTATCGCCAGTAACGAATCCGTCGACGGCGGACGGACAACCGAAACTGATGCACTCGGCAACTTCTGTTGCGAGGCATAAAAAAGACACTTGTGAGTATTGCGAGAGAATTATAGTACATGGTGATAAAGACAGCCTAAATAAGGGGTTCTGTGTGATACTCAACCTCAGCAAGGCCCTATAAATTAGTTAATTTGTGTTTATTTTACGTCTTTGCAAGTTTTATCCCGGGATAAAACTTGTAGAAACAGCTATAGGGGGAGGAGCTTATCGATTCAAACAGTGCATACATATACATTACCACGACTAACACACGTCAGGTGGCATGCATCGGTCACGCATGTTCAGCTCCAGACCTGTGCACGTGCGATCTGATTGGTTGGCAAGAACTCAATTTTTTTCTTAACTTATGCCCGTTAGTTGCTGGCTCCTTCTCCCTTTAAATTGGACAAGTTGTTCTTCCTTTTCAGGTTGAAATCTGACGTTTGCACAGTGCATAATCAGGGTTCCCAAGATTTCAAGAAATAAAATTCCTGACTTTTCCCCTGATTTTTCCTTGATGGAAGTTAAAAATACCAGGAACATCATTTTGAACCATTTCTTGCTTCACCCGTTTCTTTTCTTGCTGTGGTATGGGTGAGAAAGTCGGACTTCTGGAAAAACAAAATTCCCAGATTTTTCCTTGATTTGAGAGACTCTTCCTAAATTCCCTGACTTTTGCCTATCTGGAAAAAGGAGAAGTCATTTTCCAGGTTTTCTCTGATTTCCAGCTTGGCTGGGAAACCTGATAATATGGCTCCCCTGCTACACAATTTTAACACAAATCATTTTCATTAAACATTGAAATACACGATTTGCCATCCCAGGGAGATCTTCTGAATACAAAGCATCTAGAATCTCACCTCGATGTCATCTAGGTTAACCTTCTTGAATTCCTTCTTCATTGACTTCACTCCCGTCTTCATGGCGTCAACCGTAGCCTTAGTGTCCTTTAGCGTCTGGGTCGCAAAGTTGGTCTGCTCCATGTTGAATGACTGTTGCCTCAGATTGTCCATCTGAGATTCATACCTGGTATCACACATATAAACGAGAGAGTCTTGCAGGCAGACTATATCATGTGACCTTTAATGACCTTATCACAAGACCTTGGATAGCACCACAACATGAAAATCCATCAATTCTCCCTACCTCCAATAGGGTATTTGGCAATAGAAGGTGCTCTTGCCCAACTAGTTCGTCAGTGTGCGCATGCGTGGATTGCATTCTGACAGCCATGATGACAACTGTTATCAAACATATCCTAGGTTTTCCATCTCTTTATAAATGCAAAAAAAAGTGTAATCCTATTACCATCCATTTTCACTCTGAGCTTCTTTGAAATACTGTATGTCCATACTACATCCTGTCATTACTTCCATTCATGTCCTACGGACAGTGTAGCATGTATCTTCCTTCGACACTACTTCCAGAGGTCTGTAAGTTTTGCATGTCCTGTTTTTGCTTACAAATGGTAACTTGTTCTTACTTTTTTTTTACAGACACCAACTTTTAGTGAGTTCTTTCTGAGTGTAACTAAACAACAAAAAAGTTACACAATGCATATAGGTCTCGCCTGCATTTCACAATTTTAGACAGAACGCATTTCAAAATTATGCAATTTCACACTTTTCAGGCTTTTTTTTCCATTTCTCATTGATTTAAAAAAAAGTACATAAATCAGCATACTTAATGACTTGCAAAATTCTGTATGGAAATTTGAAAGGCCCCATGAAACCCTATCAGATCAAACAAACAAAATAAAAATTCATCAACAAATAAAGTAGCAATTTGTGTTTAAGTGATTTTTAAATAACTTTGCATAAATTAGCATGATTAATGAATTTCAAAATTCTGTGTAAAGGTTTGGATGCCCTGACATAACTTTATCAGCTGGGCTGCAACCTCTTTTGACCAAAAAACATACTGATGCACAGTAAAATTCATATTTTGAAGGCATAAGTCATATTTTGGTCCTAAAGTTGGTAAATTACACACTAAGTATGTCATATCAAATTTAAGAAAAAAAACATTCTGGATTTAAAAATCATATTTTCATACCTTGGATGACGAAAAAACATACTAAACATCATAAAAACATACTAGTTGTCAGCTCTGTATCAGTCTGAGCAATAAGAATCAGGAGCCGCAAAAAAAGGGGAAGTGACTTTTTTGTCACTTTTCATTGATTTGGAATAAATTTGCATAACTTAGCATCAATCGATAATTGTCAAAATTTTGTGTAGAAGGTTAGAAGCTCCTACCAAGCCCTATTAAATGAAACAAACAGAATCAAAATTTGTCTAGAACTAAAGAAATAGTAGCAATATTTGTAATTTTGAATAAATTTGCATAAACTAGCATAATTAATGAACTTCCAAATTTCTGTGTTAAAGTTTGGAAGCCACTATTAAGCCCTATCAGATAATACAAACAGACCTAATCCTAGCTTAAGATTTTGATGTTGGCTCCACAACATTGTCCAGGTCTATTGACCTGAATGACCTTTGACCTTGATTTTGTTTCCTGGAATTGAAATGATTAGTGATACTTCATAAACTTATATCCAAGTTCCCAGGAATAAGGATTTATACTTTCAAAATTATGCCAAAAATGCAAATAAATTAACCTTGGTCAAGTTTTTATTGGTGGCATTACTACCACCTATGTCTCGCTTCTGCTACATGTATGCATAGCAGGTGAGACAAAAAATGATGAAAAAACAAGACTTCTTGTGCAGTGTGTCCCCTACCCCCCCCCCCCCAAAAAAAAAAAAAAAACCAAATGTCAGTTTTTGAAACAAAATAAAAATATTATGTATTTCCACCTGGTTGGCAGAATTTATTCAAGATAAAATACACAGTTCACAGCTATGGTTGAGATGAACTTTTGTTTTCTTTACCATACAGACTGATATACTTACATTTTCTTCTGCTTTAGCACCCTCATTGCCTTTTGTTTGACTTGGTTCTGTAACAGAAAGTAATTACAACTCTAATAAATATCAGACTATGATTTGCAGATTTAATTTCCCTTGCATTCTGACAAATGAAGAGCTCGTTTCCAAAAGGGACTAGATCCACTTTTGATGAAAATTGAGTTATTGATATCACACCATTACTCAGGTACGTACCTATGCTTGAGCAAAAGTTTTAACCTCAATTATGAAAGCAACCATAAGAAAATGCAATTTCTAATATCAGTTTTCCATAGGCGCCTGTACAAAATCCGGTAAACAAATGCCCTTTTCTCTGAAGTAACAAATATGGATGTAGTTCCTTTTGGAAATAAACTCTTCAAATATAAGATTATTTGACATTAATCATACTTCTCAATGCATAGAAAGCTACAATGAAATATTCAGTCATAAAAACCATCATTCAAAATTCACAGACATTACAAAACAAAATCGACTTGGTATCCTGAGGTAAACTTGAAAAAAGAAACAGAATTCTATCCAATTGTTCAGGGGGAAATACAAAATAATGGATATATATTTTTAAAATTTAGCATGTAAACTTTGCTTGTTTTGAGAACTGTACCTTGGCTGGTCCATCTCTCATCCTTTTCATCTGATCTTTGTATTTTTTTAGCTCTGCATCCAGTGTTGCAATCTTCTTTTCAATTGAGCCTGCCCTGCTGTCAACCTGTTAGGGAAAACAAAAACAGCAAAGTTGGAGGAAAATTAATATTAGTAAATAAATCACATTGCATGTAAGCTGTGGACAAAAAAAAATTCCTCCAGACAGGATTCCATACCCCTCCCTCACGGCCCAACCCCATGTAGTACCACACGTGCATGTATTTTGGTGTGGGGGAGGGGGAGAGGCTAGGTTTTTTTTTTTTTTAATAATCCCCAATCTGTCTCTGTCATATTTGTTGCACATGAATTGTTAAAATAGTCTGACTACATGCATGTACCACATCACTAACTTTTGAGTCTGTTTTTTAATCAGTGCAGGCCTGGTATGCAAATCCCACATTGCCTAGTGTAGCTTCACTGGCTGGACCTATGCTCTAATCTTGTCTAATGAAATCAGTGAACTGTGCGTAGCTATCTTGAGAATTTGTATCACATACCAATCAAAAGACAAAATGGCAAATTGCTGTACTACTGGGAATGGCATATGGTGCATAAAAAAGATGAAACCAAAAATAGATATATTTAGAACTGAGAAGTCAAATAGAAGGGAAAAAGTTAATAAAATAACATCCTTGAAAGTAGGCCATCATCCTCTCTTCAAGAGCGGTAATCTACTGAAAGATAATCATCCCTTATTTTTCAATAACCTGTCCTTGTTTATGTCAATGTGACATTTGGAGGAAATCACTGGAACTGCATAGGAAAAAAGGTCTTGATTAGCAATTTATTTTGAGACGCAACTAGATATACATGTAGGGCCTGTATGTTTCTTGAATAAAAAAGTTCTACAAATAAGAGGTGACAGATTTCTGGAACCCTGTCCCATTGCCTTCGCACATGACTGAACATTTACATAGAGGAGAATACAGACTGCTGTATGGGATATAGAGACAGTGACTTTTCATTTCAAAACATTGTCTTTTCCATTTCTGAAAACCTGTAATTCTGTTTCAACTTGATCTAAAAATGGAAATTCCATTTTGTCATAGAAAATGTAGGCCTACATATCAAAAACACAAATTCTGTTTTGCAAAGGTGAATTCCATGAATTTCCACTTGAAAAGTAAAGTTAAGAACCGAACAAGATTTTCCGTTTCAATTTAACAGTAAACGGAAAATCACTGTGTCTAAGTATAGCTTCTATTGCACTTTACACCCCTTTTCTTGAATCCACATTCCAGGCCATGCTTGCACGAAAGCCCAACATTGTGCAGGATATCTTCATCATGTTCATGAACAAGTCACAAATTGCATTTCATGAAACCCCCCCCGACATGCAAACTTCATGGACAAGTTCAGTGACAAAAGTTATAACTTCTCCGAAGCCGTCATAAATTAGGCGTCACCTACAGTTACAATGTACACGTGCTGTTTCAAGATTCCAAAAACTGTGAAATATTACAGCCAGTAAAATTTGTAAAATTTGTGACTTTTCACAATAACACATTAAAATGGCATTTTAATCCTATATATCTCTAAGATATCAGTGATTGATATATTTCTTAAATTTGTGTGATATTAGTGTTATTAGAATGGTTAGAAATCACAGTAGATCTTAGTGTTTGTTATTAAATAGATCTAGATCTGCTCTAGACTTCTATCTGTTTTGTCAAACATCATAACCTATACATGGGACTACACATTATGCACAAAAACAAATACAACTGGCACAACAAACAGGAGTTAGATACGACGTAAACTTACATTTGAAATGCAGTCATTTAAACTTGGAGGAGGCTCCTTAGGTTTTCCCTTTCCAAATAATCTGTTCATCGTTGATAGATTAGAACAAACTTGCGAAAACAGCAAAATGTAGACGAACACAAAGGGTCCCCGATCTCTTTACTGTCGCGAAATTCTGGGCTGTAAACACTGGTATCGATTTCAACAAGTTGCATCTAGTCAGCACAATCGATTATGGGGAATCCAATTTTCTCCGGGATTTTCTGCAAGAAAATACTTTCTCTCCTCTAATATTTGGTGTAGAAAGCGCTTTCAACCTCAAAAGAATGTTTGCATTTTGAAAATATACCATTTATTCATTTGTTGATTACATGTGAAAATTGATTTGAGAATGTTTTGATTTGATCGATCATATAGACACAGGTGAAACCCGGAAGTGTTTAGGGTTCACTTCCACCAAACCAATGATGTCATCGGCCAAATTATATTTGTTCGTCATTGGACAGTTTCACATGATTCTGAATATTTAGTGACAATGACGAATCGTCTATGAATTCTTGTGAGGCATACGTTCAAACTATAGACCCACTGAAATAAAAAAAAAAATTGTTAGTGTAGGCCTAGAGACCTATATAATTCATATGAAGGTTATGTAAAGACCGGTATAATATCCGAGCATATTTTGTTTTAAATTTATAATTCTCTTTATCACATACCCTCAACTATAATTTATGCCGGAAAAAAATAACAAAGGGTCATTTAATGTAACAAAACGAAATACCCCAGTGGTAGCAAAAAGGGACTCGTAACCGCGGGACTGGCGGAATCGTAGTAGGGACGCAGACCAGGGATGCAGACCTCGAGGACTCGAAAGACTCGGAGAATCCCATTCGAGTTTATCCAAAATCTGCAGAATTTAAATATTTTGGACACGTCACCATCGAACAAACGGCAGTTTGAAAGACGAGGAGTTGCCCGGAAAAGACAGAATCGTCATTAAGTCACAAACTATAACAAAAAATGACTGAAAATGAGAAGAATGCATAGGCGTATGGACCCGGCTTCATTTTCAGTTTATTTATTTATTTATTTTTATTTGTTTTTATTGTTTTTTATTTTTTTTAATTATTATTATTTTATTTTATTTTTATTTATTTATTTATTTATTTATTTATTTATTTATTTTATTTTATTTATTTTTTTTTTTTTTGGGGGGGGGACACATCATTATTTGCCCAATTGTTTAGTTAATGCCCGAATAATCAACTGAACGGCAGGGGTGTATCCAGCAGGGTTGGGCTCAATTACAGGGTAATTGAGCAATTACGTAATTAATTACAATTTTTAGAGTAATTGTAATTGTAATTGTAATTGTAATTGAAATTTTTGAACGCAAAGTAATTGTAATTGTAATTGAAAAAAATGTAATTGAGCATAATTACTCTCAATTACTTTTAAGTCCATTGTAAACCATTAAACAGTACTCATTCTATCTGGTGTACTCCCATTCATACTCTTATATTACTCATATTAGACCTATTCCTCTTGGGCTTGCTTTCAAGTGCATTCAAACAAAATAGATACATTTACACAAGTGGACAGAGTACAAAAGACCGATGGGAATATAACCTCTCTCCGTATGCAAAAGTAATTGTAATTGTAATTGTAATTGACAAAAGTAATTGGTAATTGTAATTGTAAAAAATGTAATTTAATTGAAAAGTAATTGTAATTGAACATTTTGGCCATTATGTAATTGAAATTGTAATTGTAATTGAAGAAAGTAATTGAGCCCAACCCTGGTATCCAGGATTTTTTTTTTTTTTTGGGGGGGGGGGAGGGGGGTGATAATACTTTCTTGGACCTTTTTACAATGAAATTAGCAAAATGTGATTGAAATTTCAAATCTGGGGGGGGGGTCGTGATCATGATTATTTAGACTTTTTTACAATAAAATATCAGCAAGATGTGAAAAGCCTCTCGAAAAAGGTCTTTGGAAAAATGTGGACCTTTTGAAATTTTTGGAGTCGTACGGCTCACGACCCCCTTGCATACACTAATAAAATGATGAAAGGGTGGGGGGATATATCTTCATGCAGTGATCATGGAAAATGAAGAAGGCATAAAGGGGATCTCCCTTCATGCAGTGGGGCCTGTGATTTTACCTGCTTGTTTACCTTTTCATCAGCGTGTATTAATATTCTTTACTGTACTGCAGTAAATGATGCATGATGGCGGCATTTCTAAATGACTAAATGAAGAGTTTGTTCGCAAAAACCAATAAGTCCATTTGGGTCAATTTCTTTTAAAACGAGATTTTTTTATTTAACTACTTTGGCATGACACCCTCATTGTGTAAAGTTCAGTTATTAGGTAGGGTTAGCTATATAACAGAATGTCCAGTTTTCAAAAATCTACATCAAGGGGAAAGTGTAAAATTTTGTAAGTTATTAATGTGTTTGCCGCAAAAGCCGATAAGTCCACTTCTCGGTTTAGTCCTTGTTGTGCTACTGCCGATGGTGCAGTATGTTTTTTGTTCATTTTACCCAAAATGATAAAAATATACTTTTTAATAAAACTGGCCCTTATTTCAAAGTATTTCAAGTGTGGTTAATAAGAACGATTTTTCTGGATTTAGTTAAAGTTTAATGCGCTTTCGAAACTTACTGATTTTTTATTGATTTTTTTCTTGACAGAAAATGATAACAATTCTCATTTTTTCTCCCAAAAAGAAATTCAGATGTTTGAAACAGTGTTAGGAAGGTTATTAAAAACTATTTTTCATGGATTCAGCGCATATTTGACATTAATTACGTTTGCCAAAACACATTTATTTAATTTTTTTTGCAAAATTTAGGCCTACCGAAAAATTGGTATTTTTAGCCCAAAATTGCCAAAATAAGTAAAACTTCATTTATAAGAAGTATCAATAAAACTGTTTGATTTTCTTCGGAATGAGAGCAAAATTTCACATAAATTAATTAGTATAAAACTGTCAGTACAAAAATCCTGATTTAAAATGATTCTCTTCTTACCCACAATAACACGTATGTTGCGGCACAAATTGTCGCCGGCGACAATTTGTGACGTTTTGTGAAAAACCTGACGGCACAAATTGTCGCCACCGGCACAGATTGTCGCCGGCAACAATTTGTGCCCGGAGTTGACGGCACAAATTGTCGCCATCCCTGTCATCAAATCACATTTAATTGTTTGTGGGTATGTTGGTGTATGTCACTATGTGTTTGTGTGTTTGTCTGTGTATGTATGTGTGTGTCTGTATATCTGTTTCTGTGCCTGTATGTGTCTGTGTGTCTGTCTATGTGTCTGTTTGTGTGTCTATTTTGTCTGTATGTCTGTCAGTTTGTGTCTGTGTCTGTATCTGTGCATCTGTATGTGTCTGTTTATGTGCTTGTTTGAGTCTGTATGTTTGTCTGTGTTTGTCTGTGTGTCTGTTTGTGTGTCTGTATATGTATGTGTGTCTGTCTGCATGTGTCTCTGTGTGTATATTTAGGTCTGTATGTTTGTCTGTGTGTCTGTGTGTCTGTATGTCTGTATGTGTTTGTGTGTCTGTGCGTCTGTCTGTCTGTGTGTGTTTTTTGGTGTGTTTGAGTGTGTGTCTGTTTGAGTGTATGTGCATGTGTTTGTCTGTGTGTGTGTGTCTGTTTGTTTGTTTCTGTTTGTGTGTCTGTATGTGTATGTGTGTTTGTCTGTGTGTCTGTATGTGTCTGTGTGTATGTGTGTATCCACTTTTGTCTGCGTGCCTGTATGTGTCCGTGTTTATCTATTGGTCTGTATGTGGCTGTGTGTGTCTGTATGTGTCTGTTTGTGTGGCTGTATGTGTCTGTCTATGTGTCTGTTTTTGTGTCTATTTGTGTCCGTATGTTTGTCAGTGTGTGTCTGTGTATGTATCTGTTTGTGTGTCTATTTGTGTCTGTATGTGTGTCTGTGTGTGTCTGTGTGTCTATAATATGTGTCTGTATGTTCTTCTGTGTGTGTTGGTGTGTCTGTGTTTCTGTGTGTATGTGTCTGTTTGTGTGTCTGTATGTGTATGTGTGTCTGTCTGTATGTGTCTGTGTGTCTGTATGTGTCTGTCTGTCTGTATATGTCTGTTTTGGTGTGTTTGAGTTTGTGTCGGTTTGCGTAATGTGTGTTTGTCTATGTGTGTCTGTCTGTTTGTCTGTATGTTTCTGCCCTCATGCAATTGTGTTTCAAATTTACAATCGTTTGTTTGCTTGGTTTTATTTCTGCATTCAAACAAATCTAAATACAAATTTCGAAAAGTACAAACAATGATAAATACAAACGATATGGTTTTAACAGACACACAATTAGACACACTTACAAACACACAGACTCACAAACACGCACATACAGACATACAGTCAGACAAACACGGACACACAGACACACACACAGACAAACACACAGGTGCACACAAACACACAGACATACAGACACACATACACATACAGAGACACAAACACACATACACACAGAAACACCGACAAACACACAAACAAACATACACTTTCAGATACTTAGGCACATACATTCAAATAGACGCATACATACACACACACACTCATACCACACACACACACAGAGGCACGCATAAACGCGTACCCACAACCACACACTACGAACAAAAAGACACACAGAGACACACACACAGAGACACACAGACAAAGACAAACACATGTAGACACAAAAACAGACACACAGGCAAACACAAAGACACATACAGACACACAGAGACAAATACGCAGACAAACAGATGCATACACATGTACAGACACACATACACATAAAGACCAGACACATACAGACACATAGACACACACACAGACACATACAAACACATACGGACATATACAGACGCACAGACACATACAATGACACAAACAGACACATTCATACACACAAACACAAAGACAAACACACAGACGCACACACACACATACCCACACGAACACAGACACAGACATGCAATTAGACACACCTACAAACACACAGACCCACAAACACGCACATACAGACAGACACACAGACACACACGGACACACAGACTCACACACAGACAACACACAGACAAATACAGACACACAGATACACACAGACATATACAGCCACTGACACATACAGACACACAAACAGACACATACACACGTAGACACACAGACACAAGCAGACACACAATCAAACACACAAGCAAACACTGACATTGACACACAGATACACACACGAACAGACATACAGACATTCACATTTTAGTGAGTGGCGACAATTTGTGCCGCTAGTTTTTTTTTCATGGCACAAATTGTCGCCAGTGAGGCAAAAAATTAGGATCAGCAAGAGCGTCACAAATTGTCGCCGGCGACAATCTGTGCCGATTTGCTCCAAACCTGACGGTACAAATTGTCGCCGCGTCACAGATTGTCGCCGGCGACAATTTGTGCCGCAACACACGTACCCACCTGAAGCAGAAAGAAAGGCCTCCATTTTGCGATCATCTGATTACCATGCGTTGATTGGCTGGAATGGACTTACCGGTTTTTGCGACAAAACCCCGCGGGGCCACTGTCATATTACAAGGTGTACACCATGCACGTGTATGGACTATCAAAATGGACCTTAAACAATAATTGTCCGTCGATCTCAGAATACCCTAAACAAGTATACAAATCTGAAAAGATACCCTTTCAAAGGTAACCTTCTGTTAAATACCCGAAACAAGTATTCAAGTCTGAAAATATAACATTTTAAAGTTAACCTTCTGCTAAAGATATAAACAAGTATTCCAGTCTGAAAAGATATACCTAAACCTATTCTGTTAAAAGTATACCCTTTTTTCCTGATTTTGGCGATTTTGATACCATTTTCACTGTACGCGCGTACATCGCCCGACCGTGAAAAACAACCCTTTTTACGCGTTTTTTTTTCACACGCGCATGCATGCATGGTGTACACCTTGTAATGGCAGTGCCCCACCCCCACCCCCCCCCCGGGACAAAACGAGAAGTGGACTCATTGGATTTTGCGATAACACACGCATTTTGGATCAAGATTTTCCGAGTTGGGATGTGTTTTCCGCAAAAATGATTTTATCATTATAGAACACCGACTGTTAGCTATTTCTGAATTTCATAAAAACGGTGTTTATCGGTTTTTGCAAACAAACTCTTCAAATACAGATTTGAACACGGGGAGACAATGAACCGCAGCTCCTATACGCGTGTGTTTGAGTGTTTGTGTGTGTGTGTGGGGTGGGGGGGGGGCGCCCGGGGGGTGACACCCCCCATTCATGGTCGCAATCGGCAAATTCACAAACCCAGTCGGCAAATTCTTGCGCCCAGTCGGCAAAATGAAGGAAAGGGGAGAAGGAAAAGGGAAAAAAGGAAAGAAGAAAAGAAGGAAGGAAGCATGGAAGGAAGAAAGAAAGAAAGAAAAAAGGTGAGAGAAAGAAAAAGAAGGAAGGAAAGAGAAAGGAAGGAAGAAAGAAAGAAAGAAAGAAAGAAAGAAAGAAAGAAGGGAGGACTAAAATAATAGACCAGCCACCCCGTGTCAACACTCTGACTGCATGTCATTCATTAGTATCAAAAAATGTTCACGAGTTGGCAAAATCTTGAACAGAGGCAATCGGCAATATCAGTTGTAAAATAGTTGGATGGTCAAATTTGAAAGTCATTTTGTATTGATCACTCGCCAAAACTGTGACTGGAAAATGCCACTTGGCAAAACACACAATTCAGTTGGCAAAGTGGGCACTGTAAACATTATCAGCCTAATGCACTATGGTCATAGTGGCAAAATCAGTTTTAAGTAAAGCAGTCCCTGAACATTTTTGACCAATGAGTGTGCGTAGGTTTGTCTAAAAAGAGACTAAAACACGTGTTTTTAATGTGATAAGTGAACATTTTCTCACCCCACCGAGACTTTCCCCGTACACACTAAGAAAAATAGGGTCAACTTTGCACCTTTAAAGGTGCAGACCAAAGTGCCACTTTGCAACTTTCTGAAAGGTGAAAAGTTGTGTGAACCGCAATTTACGTTCATTCCAGTGCTATTTATATAGTATTTACATTATAATACACTTTATTAATGACCATTTACAAATATGTAAAAACTCGTACAAAATATGACCTTACCGGGGCGCGAATTTTTAAAACATAGGATGGCAATCTGAAGATTCATGGAATTATATCATGAGCGATTCGCTTCGCAATCCGCCTTGTCAATACACTAGTATCTGGTTTTATTAGAAGCCATGTTTTATTTTTAGGAAATTAAAATGTTTGTTCTCTTGAATGGCAGTATTTCTCGTTACTTACTTATATCTTTTCCCCATCTTTTATTCAAAATAAATATTGTAGTTATCAATCAAGATTAAATGTTACATCTACTACGAAAATCACATCCCACCAAAATATGAATGAACATTTTAAGGGCTTAGAAAGGCAAAGACTATATGAATATTCAGGTTATACAGTGAACTCGTTCTAGACCGACGGGGTCTGTCCGTTTTCTTCGGGGACTTCTCATTTTAACGGATATTTTTTACGTTTTGTATGAGGGGACTGACCTAGAAATAACGTAAAAATACACGTAAAATGAGAAGTCCCCGTAGAAAACGGGACAGACCCTCTCGCGTTACTAACTCGTTCCTGATTTGTGGGAAGTTTTGATGCCATTGAATTTTTATCGTTACAGGTTTATACAGTTGACTACTAACTTAAATGAATTATCATAACGTTTTACAAATGGGGATGGGTAATATCCAATCGCACCCACATGCTGCATGCGCTGCAAATGTGTTAATGTTGGAAGCTAGAATTGAGGCGGCGTGAAGTAGTTCATAGCTGTACAGGAGGTGCACGTGTTCAGTAGATCGCATCTTAGTTCTAGTAGATCTAGAGTCTACAGAATATTAAAATTTTTAGTCAATCAAGAATTTGATGTTAGGCCTAAGTGTCGAACATGCCGTTGTTGATCGGCTGTCACATTTGTTGCACGAGTGGTCGAGAGATATCAATGGACTTGGAGGATGAAGAATATGGAAAATTGCTCAAGCTAATCTTGAGGCTGAGCTCTAAAAAACGTTGACTTAGGTCTAGATCTATTACTAATAGATCTAGATCTAGATCTAACTCCGTACTCGTTAAATCGCCCCTCTTGAGTGAATGTTTTACACTACCTTTATTAGGTATTATAAATGAACTTTCAAGCCTGGAAAATACGACCCTAGGTTGTATCTTTGATATTTTTTCTTTCCGAAATCCACTTTAATTTTATGATCTTCCTTGGAAGTTCGAATAATATATTCCAAAACATGATTTTATTCTTGCTCCGTTTATGGCGAAGTATACGGCGATAGTGTTTATTGTCTTCCGGGAGCCATTGTTTTGACGAAAATGTTCAAAGGCCGATTCTTTGAGGGCATTTCTCCGCAGTCTTTTTGCCGTACAATCGTCGAACCTGCGCGTACAATCACCGGGCGTAGCTCACCGTGTGAGAGAATGCCAGCCTGTACGCCAGTGAGTCTCACAGTTTCGCCAAGGTTTTGCGTATTTTGGCGTTGTGTACCGACAAAATACCCGATTCAGCATTCTCGTCCTGTGTTTTATTGCATCATAGCCATAGCTCAATTATCGAGTGAATTAATTCAAAGATGACCAACGATTTTTCAATTCGTCGCGGAAAATTCTAAACATGTTCTAAACTTTCCGCGCGAATTTGAATAATCGCAGCTAAAATCTTTTTACTAAATTTTTTCAGTTACATTGAAAACGATTTAAAAAAAAAATGTCTTTCGCGCAGGCCATCGCAGGCATATTTCATCACAATTCGGTTAGGTGTGAGGCCCCATTAAGGAGAACCAAGGATGAACATATCAGCACTAAGTACTTACATGCACCAATAGAAATTAATCCATAGCAAGCTACACAAATTAAATTTGCCTGTCACAAGAGATACTGATGGCAATTCTTTTAAAACGAGTTAACATTTGACCACAACATTTTCACAGTATGCCTAGGATCCTTACATGGCTTACTTGATTCTAGAATAGTTTTACTCAAGGTTGGGGACTACCTGCAATCATGTCATTTACCTTTCATTTTTAAGCGTGTAACAGACACGCACCGCATTTGAACTCCGTTTTGTTGATAAAACAACAATATTTTATGTGGTTCGGTCACCTTCAACAATAAACCTCAAATTCAATAGTCGTTTTTATTCAAAATCAATGGGTGCCCGCATATCTGCAGTTTTACAGATGCAATCAATCAAAGTAATGGTCAGTAAACAGCCACTATAATTCTAACAAAACTGGGTTTCTATCTCCTATACCTTGCTAAAGCCTCTTGAATGGTACTTTCGTCTTCACACCTGTGTAACCCCCCCCCCGCAAAAATATCTACAATATAATTCATATTATAGACACTACTTCTTTTTTTCCTCGGGGTCATTTAGACAACATTGGCTTTTAGGCTTGCAAAAGAGATTCCCTGTCTTTAAACATCCTAAATTTTACTGTCATTCAACTTTTCAGTACATTGGATATAATGATCTGGAAAGAAGCCATCATCCTTTATTAGTAGCCTTATCCTCCTTACCACTGTCTTATGAAGATATGAAACATTCTTCTTCTTCGCCGGGTGTGCACTGTAGTCTTCTCTCTGAGACTGCTTCAGAGGAACATATATTGGTATTTTGGTATTTTTTGTTTGTTGAAAGACTTTCCAAGCCATCAAACCCGTTTCACGGGAAATAAGAAACCGACTTACGATGCTAGTGTGATTAAACACCCCACCCCTATATAGGGAAGCGAAAAAATGTCAAATTTAATGTTCCAGCCTCTCTGCTGTAGGTGCGCCTGCATTTGGTAATCTCTCCGTCTGGAGAAGAAAGGAGAAGGAATATTCATTGATTTCTTTTCAAATAATTTGTTTTTTCCAATGATAAACATAAATAGGACATCATTAGGCCTATAGAAAGACCTCTTCAACTCAAAATGCATGTGTTATAGTGTGTATTGTATTGCAATACTTTTGAGTGGGGTGGGTAGGGGCCATTGAAACTCGCTCATGTTGTGTTCAGGGTCATTCTTCTTCTTCTCTCATGTCCATCATCTACAGTCAGATATTAGGCCATGCTCTCGCACAGTGGAGAGCCCTCCCATTAGCAGCAGCCAGATCCTCCATACAGCATTGTTCGACCAGTAGCGGGCATCTCAGCGGGTGTTGCATTGACCGTTTGGATGTTCCACAGTGGCAGGCTGTATCTATGGCCCCAGCAAAGCCCCATTTAGTCATGTTGGTCTTGCAGCGGCCCATGCCCGTGCGAAGTCTGTTCAGCGACTTCCATGCCTTCAAACGGATTTATGGCCTGTTGCAATTTATTCATTCTCTCAGTTAAACAGTGAATGAAAGCACTCAAATGAAAACAGATGGATCCTGTCATGGATTAGACCAACACAATTCAGATGCCCCGTCATTTCTTATTCTAACTTCAAGGGAATTATGTTTGCCAACGTAGAATACACATGGTTAAACGAGATTATCGATTTGTAGAGCGTGATGATTTTTTTAGAGGAAGGAAGTGATCAGCCTTTATGTAACTACGCGCGAAATATAGTGAGCTTTGTGACCTCGCAACAAGCTACAACTGGGTAATCAATGTATAATTGACGATGGTCATTAGTGCAGCCTGCATCGTAGTCTACACACGAACCTTGAAAATTCATCTTCTTGCAATAGTTTGTCGAGATAGGGATAAAACCTCATGCCGAGTTAAGAATTCACCACTCCGTAAGCCTCTTGAGATAAGCCGTGAAAATGTATATTGTGTGAGAACCCCCAGTAGCGAATGGGAGGGGATGACAGAGTCACTTGCCCCTGCCCTCTCCCGGCTGTAGATTTCTTGGCCCGGTGTCGGCCGAAAGTAGTCTGCAGGCAAACACTTTATTTTGGCACTAAAATTCCACTGCGCCTTGAACCAAGGCTAATCTTGTTGGTCAGGGCTAGTGCCACGGAGCAGCTAACACAGGGCCTAAGGGCCTAAGGAAGTAGTGATCTTCAGCACAGATTGTTCAGACCCTGATTTGCGTAGCACGACGGACAAGGGTTTGTGCCTGCAAACTAGCCGAAAGTCATGCTGCACAAAGTTTATGACGTAAATTCTAAGCCCATGCACGACCCTCCGTCTGGTTATAGCTGGGATTATTGTAATGATTAGGGTTAGGGTTAGGGTTAGAGTGAACGTAATTCAAATAAGGAAACGGTGCAAAATAAGAATTGCTGTCATAGATTTCTCAATGGTCTTGAAATTCTCTTGAGACAACACTGGCCCACCGCGATGTATACTGATATACATGTACGGAAAATGGCAGAATTACGAGATGTCCAAAATACCTCAAGTACATATCAATTTCTTAAGCTACTGTCACACTGCGCCGTCTAACGATTCCGTCTGCCTCCGTCTAAAATATTTACCTCAGACGGTGTCAGATGGTGGCAAATGGAATACAATAGAATGAATCAGAACAGAAAAGCACCGTCTGTCAACGTCTAGATACGTTTGTAATCCAGTTGAAAAACGAATTAAAGAGTCCAATAAACGTTTAATAAACGTACCGTTCGTTTTTTCCAGACGGAAATCGTTAGACGGCGCAGTATGACAGTAGCTTTAACAAACAAGAAAACGCCGCTCTTTTGCGCAGAGAAACACGAGGTTCCGCACAGGTCATGCATCACTTCTCTCACACCGTGCTGTGTAGGAGGAAGCGACGGACTGCTATCATTGTTCACATTCACACTCGAACGCATAATAATAAAGACTGCGTGCAGCTGGGAAGGACAGAATACTGAAAGAAAATGGTGTTTGTGATTGGTTTTTGCCAATCCGCGGGCCTTCTCCTAGCCAATAAAATTTGATTTTTACATTAAGAATCCTCAGACTTCCCGCTACACATACCTATCTTCAATATATTTATAGATGGTGCACTTTCATTTTTATGAAGCGGCAAAGTCAGAAAAATTGGGGAAAAGGGGGATCTTGCACGAGATTTTTTTATCCAAAAAGGACGTCTTTAGAATTAATTCCCCGTGTCATAACATTGATTTCGGTCACATATTTTGATCTTACCTTAAAAAGAAACCTTTGATTATCATAAATCTTGTTTCAATAGTATATAAAGCTTATAGATTTGTTACAATGGCAAAACATGTGCCAAAAACGACGGTTTTAGTTCCAGTTTACCATTGTGTTGCAACACTGTAGACCATGAAGAAAGTAAAAGATCGCTTAGAAATTAATATGTTAATTCAAACGCTTTTAGAAACATGATACCACATACCAAAATACACGGAAACTACGGGTGAATATCCAAGCTGGAAGATTTAGTGTTTGAATTGACGTAATTGAAGAGAAAGAATCTTGACCATAATTACGCCTAGAATTCAGTGATTTCTGATACTTAGTCTTAGGTCTAGTGATAAGAAGACTACGCTCCTGCATGTCAGACTGCTTCGGGCCCGATTTCCCATCGTTCCTTCACGCACGTGATCCTTTTCTCACCATAACTTGTAATAGGCCTATAATTATTCATTCATTTGATTTGTGCAACAAAACGCCTGCTTTACTCTTCAATTTGTTTCGCACGATATGACGTTGCAGTGTAAGACATTGCCAGAATGTAAAACAATTTTATGGCTACAGAAGTCTGGTTTATGTTTCATATAATTCACCATACTACCCGTGAATGAATCTCTTAAAATCGAATCAGTGTCGTGAAGGAATTTTGACGACTTCTGGAAATCAAATGGTGGATGACAAGTTTTTGCACTGGCAGTGATGCATTTTTTTGTTGACACTTTGGGTGATAATGGCGCACCGGCTCGCCCACTCGCCCGCGGTAACCTCATTGGGTATAATGGTTCGCCGAGAAGACAATCAGTATTCAGTTCTATACCTTTGAATTTGAATGATAAATGTCACTGAAATTCCTGCTAATGGGCATTTCCAGCGTTACGGACATTACATTCAGACATTTTTTTGCAACTTTGGGGGCTTATTTCTAGAAATCATCATTATCATTCTAAACCTATTTGTGGTATTCTTACCCAGGACACCCTAAAGTGTTAACAATTTGAATTTGAATTAGTTTCAATTTATCATTTGGTAGTTATCACACATAATGCTTGCCGTTACGGACATTACTTTTTTTCGGACATGACTTTTCACCTACCAACGCATTTGTCAAAAATTTTGTGAGTCCAAGCATAAAGCGAAGCAAATTTTCTTCTGAAATGGGGGCTGAGAACCTGTTTAAGTTGTAGGGTGATAATTAGATACAAAATATTCAGTATATCTCATACAGGACCATAAATGTTGCTTTAAGGACATTACATTTTTAACGTTACGGACATTACACCTCGGACCACTTTTCTAGGTCCTTACTTTTATACTTAAAAGCACTTGATAACTAATGTAAAGCTCAAAGTAGTAAATTTTGGTCCTTTCTTAACTATAAACTAGTATAAATTAATTCTGAAGTGCTGTTGAATGTGAAATAATGAGACTCAAAGATTGTGCATTTTTCAAAAAAGATAAGAAAATGTTTTTTTTTGAAGAAAAATATGCCTTAATATACTTCAAATGTATTCAAACACCACTCAAATTAAAGAGTTCGATGGGTTCTATTGTGTGATACTAAATTATAACTGTAGCACAGATATTTTTGGAATTATTACAGATTTCATGATTTTGAGCTCGGGTAACATTTTTCACGGAATTGCCCTAATGATATTTTTCGTAAAATGGATACACATTGAACCAAATAAAACAGCTAAAATGTCTTGTCTCAATAGCATTTGGAATTTTACAGAATATCATAATTACATGTATTTAAATGTTATACAGTATATACACTTAAGTACAAAACAATCCAGTTTCTGGAAGACACACCTGGGGCCTGTTTCATAAAGCTGTTCGTAAAGTTACGCATGACTTTACAAACGACTGGAACATGCTCTTGGGTGCTACACTAATCACATTTTAATTATATAGCACAAGAACAGATCACAAGTCCGAGTTCGTAAAGTCATGCGTAACATGCGAACAGCTATACGAAACAGACCCCAGGATTTTTTTTAGCTCAGCACCCAAAGTGTTAAATCGATATGATAGTTACATATCAATATCGTCCCTGGGGTTACAAGACCTTTGTATCTCAATTTTTGGTAAAAATATGAGGTTTTATGTAATCTTATAACTAGGAAGCCATACTTTGTTTTGTCAAAATCTATAATTTCAAATCTAAAAATAAAATAAAATAAAATAAAATAAAATAAAATTAAGTTAAATTAATTTAAATGAAATAAAATGAAACAAAATAAAATAAAGTAAAATACAATGAATAAAATACAATAAATTTTAAATAAAATAAAATGAAATGAAATGAAATGAAATGGAATAAAATAAAATAAATAAAATAAAAATAGAGCCACTGTCGTCAAGTAAACGAAGGCCATCTCATTTGTCACTGTGATAAGACAGCCACGGTTTGGCTCTCCTGAATCTTGAACACTTGAAGAGTGTAGAATAAGAAGTACTTAAGTCACACTTTGACGAGATTGAGTTAGTGATTGTTTTGAAGTCGTTACATGCCGGGAAATTTTTTGACAAAATTTTGGACAATTTGACCCTTCCCTAGTAGGGGTCAGGGAGGGGTCAACCGGGGTCAAATATTTAACTTGGTCTAATTTCTTCAAAATGTATCTCAAATTACTCAACTAGTAACAAGGATTAAGAAAATATATAATTTATCATGTATTTTGTGCTTTGTTACTGAGATATGGGGTCACTTCCCGTCAAAGGTCAAATGAGATCAAATTTAAAACAACATCAAAATTTGACAAATTGCATATCAAATTGTCCGTCTTACAGCGGACAGTCCAAAAATATTAAGTGTTTTTGACATTCATTTATTCGAGAAATGCATTTGTTTTACTGTTTTGTAGAAGTACTCCACAATAATGATTACTGATTATGGAAAATCCACAAGTGTGACAATGCGTATTTTTGTCCTATGTTTATTTTTTACTGTGTCAATTAACTTCACCATGTTTGGATGTACAACTCAAACAAGTGTGATCTGTAGACAAGTTTAAATACTTTAAGCCGTTGTCTCTCAGAAGAAGTATTATGTGACTTCAGTACTTCTTATTCTACACTCTTCAATTTGAGATACGAGGTCTTGACACCCCAGGGATGATATGCTCTGTAGAAGAAGAAGTATGTGCTCCACGGACTGATTGAAACCAAAGTATAGTTTTGGTAAATGATGAAAAATGAATTTGTTTGCTGTTGTATGTTTAGATAAACATGTAGACATTTTTTTATGTCCTGAAAAAAGTGCAAATCAAACGCCCTAAATTGTTTCTAGTTTTGAGAAATTGCTGAATAATCAGGAATAGTAATATCTGTTCTCCGGTGACTTAAAAATCACAAAATCTTACTATAACACTATAAACGCTTGATAGGATGAAGATTGCTACTTCCGGCGCTGTAGGTGTTGCATACGTATTAGAAATGACATGAAGGGCTCCCAAAGTGCAAGGACCTGTAAATGAGAAATTGACATGAAACTTATATTGTTTCTTTTTTTCTAAGTATGCTGCTGTTCTACCTTTTCAAATAACTCTTTCTATGATGCTAATCAATTTTATAGACAGTTTTTTTTTTTACTTATTCTAATTTTAAAGATGTCATAAAGCAGATGGGCTAATTATGATTATTTCATAACAGCATGCAGTATCTTTTTGGTGTAACACACTTGATCAAGAAACAAGAGCAGGAAATTTTATTTATTTATTTAATTAATTAATTTATTTATTCATTCATTTGTTTGTTTGGTTATAGAAAAAGAAAAATTGAAACTTCTTGTATAAAGCTAATGGCATGAATGGGAAGATCTCAACACTGTTTTTCGCAAAATGTTACATTGCTTCCAATTAAAGAATCCCAATAAGGATTCAAAGAAATTTTGAAAATCCATGACTCTTGAATGGTGAAACCAATTATGTTTAAGCATTTACAATTATTTTCTTCTTCTTATGATTATTATATTGATCTGCATTCTCCAAGCGCACACAAACGTGTGAATTTAATTCTTATTTTACGTTCCGAATTAAACGAAATAATCTGATAATACACTCGTTCTCCTATTATATAATATTTTGTTGATACTTAAGTTCTTTCTCCTATATCGTCCAAAATTTTCAAGACAAGTGTTTATTTCACAAAAACGCAGTATGTTAAGCAATTTTTGGATTTCCTGAGATGACTAAATTGAAAACTAAAATACGTTTGAGCGCAATAACAATTACATTTTTTTTTAATCCACAAAAATCATGAAAACAGTATTGAATTGTAATAATAACCTCCCCCCAAAAAACTGATGAATTTGTATCTAATGTCACTTATCATTAGATTAACATCACAATACCGCCATGTATAAACACAGGTTTTAGTGTCGAGTCGGACGCTATACAAAATGCACAGCATTCCTGAAATTCTTAGATTATAATTGTTTCACCTGGGGTGAACAAATATTAATCTCAGATGTACCGTTCACGGAAAAATGGCAACTTCTAAAATGTTTCTAAAATATTCCATAATTATGAGCATGAGTGTATGACTCCGCAAATAAAATGGTTTAGTTTATTCGAGAAGTGCATTTGTTTTCCTGAGAACCTTGTGTTTTGTAGAAGAATTGCTTACTTAACTTCACAATATTGATTATTGATTATTGGAAATCGACAAGTGTGACAACGTTTATTTTTGTCCTATGTTCATCTTTTATTGTGTCAAGTAACTTCACCAAGTTTGGATGTACAACTCAAACCATTGTGATCTGTAGACAAATTTGAAAACTTTGAGCCTTTTTATCTCAAAAGTAGCATTATGTGACTTCAGTACTTCTTATTCTATACTCTTCATTTTGAGATACGAGGTCTTGACACCCCAGGGATGATATGCTCTGTAGAAGAAGAAGTATGTGCTCCATTGACTGATTAAAACCAAAGTATAGTTTTGGTAAATATTGAAAAATGAAATTTGCTGTTGTATGTTTAGATAAAC
The DNA here is from genome assembly GCA_001188425.1 of Eucidaris tribuloides. Lineage (NCBI taxonomy): Eukaryota > Metazoa > Echinodermata > Echinoidea > Cidaroida > Cidaridae > Eucidaris > Eucidaris tribuloides. The sequence continues at coordinate 9,517 of JZLH01S0332009.1, read as the reverse complement.
ATGTAGACATTTATCAATGTCCTGAAAAAAGTAAAAATCAAACCCCCGAAACTGCTTCTAGATTTGAGAAATTGCTGAATAATCAGGAATAGTAATATCTGTTCTCCGATGATTTAAAAATCACAAGATGTTATTATAAACAGGCTTTATGTTGTTTTTTATGTTCGTCATGGCAATACTACATGTATAATCTGAAAGAATGATGAAAAGGTTTTCTGATCGACAAGACCTATACGGTATATGGGCTTTGGCGTGGAAAGATCTTAAACATTTCTGAAGTACTCGACATGTCCAGATAAAATGTCGAAAGATTATAAGTAAAAGGTTTATAAAAACAGGTATGTTTGAGACATGAAGAGTATACAACGAATTACACTTCTTGATACGAAAGTGTATGTGCAACAAAATATAGCCCCCTTTTAAAGGCAAGGTTCACCCTGACGTCAAGTTGGTTTTAATAAAAACAGAACAATGAGAGAAACATATTTATGAAAGTTTGGCGAAAATCCACCAAAGAATAACAGAGTTACAAGGTTTCAAAGTTTTAAATTTGTGACGTCACATGCGAGCAGCTCCCAATATGTCATGTATTATAAATTCCATAGATTGCCA